>PVIU01002751.1:0-162684 GCA_004026605.1 Ondatra zibethicus | reverse complement strand
GGGGGGGTAGTGGGAGGGGACCGGGAGAAGGGGAAGAAAGGTAAAAATTTTATTTCTTTAATTATGTTCTTGAATGGAAAAAATAAAACAAAACAATGTATGGAAAAAAATAAAAAAAAACAAACATTAATCCAAACCTACTCTTCGTGTCAACTTCTTTGTAGCTTCAAGCTTACCAAATGCTCTAGAACCAACTCCCTGCTTTACACTTCTGTTGTGACCATGTTAGTAAGGTCCTGGTAACCCTATGGCTGAGGATTCTAAACTCAAGCTTCTTTCTCTCCTTCACTGAATGTTCAATTCTTCCGCACATTTCCCAGTTCTTTATCCACCCTGTGCACAAAATCTCCTTATGTTTCATTTACAAAGGTGTTTGGTCTAAATTAAAGCCTCTATAAGTAGTCTGTTACGTCCGTGTAAGACTGGCAAACCCATTACCGCCCTTTGAATTCTCATATTTTGATGTTTTTCAAATCAGTTTTAGAAAAGTAATAGACATACAGCAATAACTATGAGTTCCAAATGCCAAAGCAAGGACAGAGGGAGGTCACAAGAGGACAGGAGAGTCAAGCAAATGTGAGCAAAAGCCATAGGCATAAAAGGCATGGGTTATTCACCACCACTCAAACTGCTGGACAGCCAGAAACTGTCAGGCATCCTGGCACATGCCAGCACATATGAACTACACAAAAGCAAGTCCAGGAACAGGCATGAACCTGCATGCAAGCTGCAGATACTCATACAAACAGACATAGACTGGCAGACAACAGCAAAAGGCAAGGACCAAAGGCAATGGCAAAATGCAACCCCTGTTCTCTAGGCCATGCTTACACAGGAGTAACATTTTGCCTGGATTAGCAATATATATGAAGTATATATTAATGACATAAAAGCGTATGTACGAACACATATATGCATATTTATATTACACACATACATACACATCACACACACATGCATGTGTGAGCACACAAGCACACACTAGCATCACTAGCAGACTCATACTGCATATCAGTGTCATATAGTTTAAACATAAATTGGCACTTGCATCTTTCCATTCCCTACAATAACTTCTACAAGGAAGTCTTGATGGTTAACAGATTTTTTAACCACAGTAGTTGCTAACAATTACATGCCCTTACCTTATAGTGTTTACTACATTAAAAACTTCATCTTCATTGACTCTAATCATCTCAACAGTTTGATATAATGCATATAGAAAATATATGTGTGTATGCATGTGTGGATGTGTGTTTGCAAACACATGTATTGTAGTAGAAGGGCCACTTATTTGTTTCCAAGCCACTCAGCAGCTCTGACTCAAAATAATCACACAGAAACTGTATTAATTAAATCACTGTTTGGCCTATTAGCTCTAGCTTCTTTTTGGCTAGCGCTTCCATATTAATTTAACCAATCTTTATTAATCTGTGTATCACCACAAGGCTGTGGCTTACCAGGTAAAGTTCCGTCTTCTCTCTCCAGCAGGACTACATGGCTTCTCCAGACTCTGCCTTCTTTTTCCCAGCATTCAGTTTAGTTTTTCCTGCCTATATCTGCTCTACCCTATCACAGGTCCAAAACAGCTCCTTTATTAACCAGTGGTATTCATAGCATACGGCAGGGAATCCCACATCAGTGTATGTTTGTTTTTTTTAACAGTTCTTCACATCTTCAATACATCCACCATTTTAGATTAAGCTCTGTCATAGCTCCTATTTCTAAGGACATTTAATACATCTCCCTGATCTATAACTAAGTGCGATTTCCTAACCTGAAGTTCAAGGCCTGAACATTCTGATCACTTGTCTTTCTTTACCCTCTTCTCTGCATGTATTCTAAGCCAACATTGCAGGTTCTGTTCCCTCTACACATCCCATTTTCCACACACACATTTTCCTAACAACGTATTGTCTCTCTACTCTGCCTCCCACCTCCCCTAGATATACAAGGTGATATATGCACAATCTTCTGCTGTCAGTTTTGTTAACACGCATATGCTTGAGGATTTTAAGTAACATACTCGTTATGATCTCCTTATTTTCAATACCTGATGTAGGCCTAGCATTTACAATTTTCCTTCTTAAAATATATCAATTTGTGAATATATTACTTGTGGTCGTAACTCACTAATCACAAGTATAGGCCACTTTTCTCTTTCTTGGTCATGGCAGAAGGAAAAAACAATGATCAGTATAAAATGACTGTAGCAGTTAGGACAGTGCCTGGCATGTGATGAATGTGCATTAAATGAGAGGCATTAGGAGCCAGAAAAACTCCTGCATGGTCACGACAAAGCCAGTAGCTCCATAGTCCTTTAACTTGAGTAACACTGTCTTCATTTTACAAGGGAAAAGGCTGCATCCCAAAGAGGCTAAAGACTCTCAGGTATTATTACACAGCAAGCAGTAACAGCACAAAGCAGGTTTTATACTCAGATCGTTCTGGCAGATTACGCTGCCTTCAGTGTATTTTCAGTCCGGGGGGGGGATTTCTTTAGTAAACAAACCATTGGATTCTTAATTTAAAATCAGGATCAATGAGTTGACAGTATCTTAATGTCAGGCCAGGTCTGGTCTAGTGCCACTGATTATAAGTAAAGTTTGATTAGTCTTATCTAATAGAGACCCAGAGTCTGAAATATTTCTTATCTGGCCTTCTAGAGTAAAAACCCCGGCTTTGATCTATTTCAGTATGTCTCTATTTTGATGGACATTAGAATTACCTGTCAACAGAGTTTGGCCTTGGGATATTATCAAATTGATCTGATTTTTTTTTAAATGGGCATATTCCCTCTTAACGACCCCTTGTGCTATTCGAATATGCACTCAGGTTAAGAATCACTCACAAAGGGGCCTGGGGATATAGCTCAGTTGGAAAACGTGTTTGTTTTCAAGCATGAAAACCTGAATGTGGATACCCATCACTCACATAGAAAGCCAGGATTTGGCATCTGTGACACTGGTGCTATGGGTATTGTGGGTGATGAAGCCCTGGGTTTTGCTGACCAGCCAAGCTAGACTCCATAAAACATCCTGTCTCAAAATAGGGTGGAAACTGACTAAGGATGATGCCCGAAGTCAACAACTAACTTCCACACACATGCTCAGGCATGTGCACATGCACAAACATGAATGCACACACATATGACTCATAGACCAGAAAAGTACTTGCTAACTGATTGTGATGACAACACCACAAAATTAGAAAATATAGCCACACCATGTTTCATAATTTTCTGCTATGCCTCTCTGGTATAGATACTGTCATAATTTATTTGGTGAATATTTGGGGCTTGCATAGTTTAAGTACCAACTTTCCAACTCTTCTAACAATGACTGACTTTGTTTGGGAAGAGGGACTCCCTGGTAAGGGCTAAGATGGCTATCACACCTAATTAATCTCCCTGAGAAATGTACGGGATCAGACAGAAGCCATTAATTAGGAGATTATTTATGCCTTGATTTAAAACTTCACTTGCTGAAAAATAGAAGATGCCACTTATATTAAACAAAATTGAAACAAGTGGGACACTGTCTCCTTGCACTTCTGTGTCAGTTATCTACCTAACCACCTTACAATTGTACCCACTATTTCCATGTCTTTTGCATAATAAAGAGGGATCCTCCAACAGGCCCTCTTCCTTCAGACAGAGACAGAGAGAGACAGAGAGAAAGAGAGAGAGAGACTTGCTATCATAATTAGTATACTACATGATCGAGTTGCATAATATAGTGAAAGAAACCAAACTGAAACTGCCCTGGAATTTCTTTCTCTTTCAGATAGCTTTCAGTGTACCAGAAAGGGCAATGTATGATGCTGGGAGAGAAAACTCATCATTCTTCTTAATCCCCTGTGATCTCCTCATGCTGCAGTACTGACTCTCCTGCGAAATGAACACAACAGTGGCATGATTATCTGAGTAGCAAACCACTTTCTATAGGAAGGAGCTCATTCCTGACAGCATAAACCTGCTCAGGCGCCCCTGTAGCTGAGGAGGTCAGAGGCTGCAGGAAGAACCTGTCTTCATGCGCCCGCTCATGTATAACTCTTTCAATTTATGGCATCTTGTTGGAGACTAGTTTCTTTAGCTCAGTGAAATGGTGAAGTGCTGATATACCCAGTCATACTCAGGTCTGTTGCTGGTAAACATTGCATGCTTATTCTAAGTCATTTGACTAGTTGTTATTCCAGCCACTGCAAAAAGTAGCTTCACTGACAAAGGCTAAATGGAGCAATTGTCCATAGATGTAAACATAAGTACATAAAGACAGAGAAAAAGAAAGAGAACAGGAAAAAGCCAGTTGTTGGAAGAGGAGTCTCATTATCTTTAATGGTGCAACCATTGATTAACAGCCCGGGTTCCGGCAAATTACCCCCTCACTGAAGTTTATACAAGCAAAGCAACTAGAATTAAACTCAATGGGTCATACACACAAACACCCACACCCACACCCAAACAGACACACAAACACACACACACACACAAACACACACACACAAAGACAGAAACCTAGAAGGGAGGTGTCTTGAGAAGAATAAGGATTTCAGTGGAAGCAGAGAGAAAATGAGAGAGGTTAATGAATGGGAATGAAATTACCAAAAGTTTATGTCATTTATTTTCTCTCTCTCTCTCTCTCTCTCTCTCTCTCTCTCTCTCTCTCTCTCTCTCTCTCTCTCTCTCTGTCTCTCTCTCTCTCTCTCTCTCTCTCTGTAGTATGTTTAGCAATTGGTCTTGCACTCCAGTTCTTGTGAATGACCAAGGGCACTGGCAATGCCTTCCATGTTTTGAGGACCCCTAGAAGCTCTCTGAACAGCCATCCTGTGGCAATTTCCCACACTGGCACTAGGATTTTCATTCACTAACCGCCTGAGAGGAGCATTGTACACTAGGGTGCCTTTATTTAAATTTCCCTTCTAATAGTTGTTCTAATACAGTTAAAAAAGAGTAGCTTTCTGCAGGACTTCCTTACTCATCCTTAGCTTCGGCTGACCCGTCCCCTACCCTCTGCTCTCCTCTATCTCCATGGGAGAGTGTTTGTAAAATCTGAATCACAGAACCATAGTACAATCTGTCATACATTCCAGAGTAGCTCATTCATCCCCATGACAACTCGTCACAAAAACACTATTTGTAACTTCAGGTGAAACTAGAACAATAGCAATACATGAACTTTTAAAAGCATTTTTTCCCATTAAGCTTCCTTAAATAATTAAAAAAAAAACAGTACGTGGCAGAAGCTACAAAGAGCAATTAGGCGGAATTGTTTGAAAATATTGTGGAACTTTATTTTAGAAAAGGCCCTGTAGCACTGAAAGCTATTTAAGATTCAGCAATCAAATAAACAAAATTTGCTCAACACTGAATTATTATTATTTCAGTAATGAAAGGTTTTCAGTCTGGCTCGGTACTCACATTCTAGAAGGCAGATGGTCATCATCCGTTGAAGATCGTGAGTTATTCTTGGCATTGGCTTGCCACATCACAAATCTCACATTCTTAAAACCTGCTGCTTTGAGAGCAAATTGTGCCTTTAATGCTGCCCTCTCCAAAATAATAATAAAAAAATCTCCAAAATTTCCTTCTTGAAATAATTATCAAATTTTCATCATGTGGGGAAAACAAATGAAGCTGGCTTAGTTTGGATATTAGTTAACTGCAACAAATACCACAGCATTTACTAAGTTGTCATCACTGATCTGATTTGTGAAATTAAATAAAAGGAAACTATCAGATTATCTAGATTAATAGTACATTGGTATTTTAACCTTGAATAAACATATTTTTTTCACTGATCATGTGGCCACTTCCTATTCATAATGCAACTCTCCTTTCCATTTTCAAACATCAAGGTCTGAAATCAATGATGCCCCACCCTTCTGAGTATACTAAACAAATAAATGGAAAACAGATTCAGTTCCGGAATCATAGCCCAGCAATTTCTCAGCTGTATGTCTTGGGAAACGGAAATCTACTGAGGAGTTCCTATCTACAAAACAAATGTGTTGCCCCCTCTCTGAAAGCTATGTGAAGGAATGCAAATTCACTTAAGATTCTTCACATAGCTCAAAGCAGCCCAGTGCTAGCTGTGACTGCCGCAATGTTCATGACTTTTCCAATGATGATTTCTAGCACATGTGGTTATTTTCCTAACCTTACTCCATAAAGATCATTTTGCTAAAAGGCAGTATTTGCAATATGGAAAAAGAAGACTTATGGGAAAAATTGTGCATGGGCAATTCTTGCACCCAAGTCAGATTTTTGGATGTGAGATGTAAGTTATGACATTGCTGTGATGTGACCGACAGTTGCCGGAGATCTGTGGCTGTGACCTGACTGTAGGACTTTTGTCTGTGTGAATCATCTCCTGTGTCCCTTGAAGAACAGTAGTCACCTGAGATGCTGAGATGCACTATTGTAAAGTCATTCTTCAATAATCCATTGTGGTTGAAGGAGGGTTTTATCAATCAGCAAGATTCTCAGGTTGTAAGACTTCAGTAATCAACTCTAGTAATCAATAGATTTTACAGTCTTAATTGATTAAATAATCTTTCACTTAATCCATGTAGTTAAAAGCTTTGGATAATTTTCTCATTATTACAAAATTTGGTTGCTTCGAGAACTGTTTCTTAAAACTGAGCAAGCAAATCTATAAATCAGTTCTGAAACCTTGGTATTTTGACCCCACATAAATACGTTCCTTTCTGTAGCAGATTTGGGACTTACAGAATATTCATTTTTATGCTTGAGCACTCCATCAAACAAAGAAATTCAACACAATTAAACTGAATATATAATTCTGCCTCCTTATTTACATAATAAATCAGACCTTCACTCTGGGTCATTGCATACTAGTTATAGCATCTAACAAGTTGTGCCTTCAACCTTGATCTCAATTTCCAAATTAAAGTAATTCAAAGAGTAGAGAAGGTTTTCACACTGTAAAATTGCAAATGGATCTTCAAGAACATGTAACCTATTTTAATATGAACCTTTCATCTCCATGGTGCTAAAGGAATGGTTCTATCAATTATGCAGCTTGGAGGTTCACACTCTACATAATGGCTGTTATATTTTTGAGATGGAATAATGTATTCATGTATTATAAGTACAAACTTTTCTTACAGTTCAAACTCAAGCACAACAATGGTATCACTTATATCTGTCAGTTTTGATATCAATCCCAAGATCCTGGCTAGAGGTTTATCAAGGTAAACAGACTCATATCACTAAATCATTGTCCATAAAACTGAAAATATTGAAACACTAAACTTGAAGATAATAAGACAAATTCTGTCTCTGTCCTTTTCATAATAAAATGTAATACAAATTATATTGAAAAAGATTACAGGAAGAGCTTCCATAAAAACACTGCAATTTATGTATATATATTTTGACACAGTACAATATATTGAACTCAAAACATATTAATAATAATGCATGTATTTTTAATAAACTTTAAAGAAGGTGATATCAAGTTGAACATTAGAATATTTTAAGGTTTAAAATTTGTCTGATCTGAATATGAGTGAGTCAGTTTCTTCAGAAGCATCATTATAAAGTAAATCCAATAGATTCTGGCAATAATTTGTCTCAAGAAAAAGAGAGTTGAAAGACAATAAATTGGTCTGAGGTAATTTGAATAATCTGAAGAGGAAGAGCAGAATAAAGTAGAGAATATTACCGATCACTTATAACTACATTGTGTAACTGCCACTAATAGTTGAGTAGATTTGTTAGAACTTTACAATAATTACTAAAAATAGAAACACACTTTAAAAAACTCTCAAGAAGAATCAGTCAGCACTAGAGGAGTGAAATGTCTTTCCTCATTTTATATTGGAAAATGTGAAAAGTGGATATTAATAAAAAAAGGAGCCTATTGAGTTTTTCATGGCCTCTGCAGAGAAGAAACTGAAGGACAAATGAAGACAAAACAAGAATAAGTTCATGAGAGCAAGTAGGATGTGCTCCGGAGGTCTCGACAACTATTTTGATTGACCTATATTCTTGTGACATTATAATCTGATTTTCTAAGTAATGCATGAATAAGGTAGAAAAATTGGAAAGCTACAAATATGATTGACAGGAGACCTCATCAAAATCAAGAGGAGCTGGTGGCAGTGGCCCCACTGTCACATGGAAAGGAGAGGGTGCTTCTGCTCAGGTCAGCTGCTCTCTTTGAGACAGTATAATATCTCAGTCCAGAAAATGGCGCCACCCACAATGTCTAATTAACCTATTCAAGATGTATTTCCCAGTAAATTTTCTATATGGAAGACATATAAAGTATACATTTGCATAATTCCAAGACACCAGATCAACAAGAAGACTGGAACTATTAGTTTGTGAACAATGGGCTTCATTTAACTCTGTGTTCTAGAATGCTATTTAGTCACTGAATGGTATCAAATTTTCAAATACATTCTCAAATGTGTGCTTAACATGAAATGAAAATAATAAACTGATACATAAAGTAGTCAATAAATTGTGAAGGATATTTTACGTATCCTTTGTGTTAGTTTGGGATAATTAGGCAGGCATGACTCTTGCTGGTAACAAAATGAGAGGTTGTGTATATTAAATGTGTTTGGCATGTAACAGTTGGATTTGAATCTTGGCTTGCAACATTTCATCTCTATATCCTTGGATACTTTTCTCTTTTCACTGTGTCATGTACCTGTTTTTCCCTCTAAGGATCAGTTCCATCTCTTGCTGATCTTCTTCATTACCAATTGGGTCTTTACTCTTGGCTTATGCAAGCAGGGGACTGATCTGTACCCAGGCCTCTGTAGATTTCTTCCTGCTGTGCTTGATGCATGCTCTCACTCTTGCATTGAGAGTGCCAAGGGAATTTAGGGTTTATTGCTTTGCTTGGGCATGGAATGAGACATGGAAATTTTCCAACTTTTTTATAAATGAAGTGTCCTCTTGATAAAATTCCATCTAAAACTTTAGTAAAGCTGAATAGAAGCTACCATTACAGGGCACCTTGGATAGATCAGAGCAAATATCACAGAAACGTATCTCTATCTTTTCAGATCATCAAACTAAATAATAAATCTAACGTTTCCTGATGTCTTTCCTCCTATGAAGTTTAAACTAGATGTGCTATCTCTTGGGCACCACTCAAAGGAGCCCTAATGACAGTATAAAAAATATTGAGAGAGGCTAAATGAGATTCTTTTACTTAAATATATATAACTATATGTGTACTAACTTCAATGGAATGAAAAGAAAAGCTAGTTTCACAGTTAATCTTTCTCTCTTTGTTTCCCTTTGTATATACATGCCAATAATTCTGAGTCTTCACAAGATATTTATAATTACTATTTATTTCATTGGCTGAAAAACCAGTATTAGAAGGTAAAAATTAGATTTTAATGAACAGTTCTTTGGAAGGATGTTGCAAACTGGTGTCTAGAGGATTCAATCATAACTTAAAAATCAAGTAGATTAAATGAGTCTAAGAAAGACTAGATAAAGAGTAAAATAACTTCAAAGACAGGCCCATTTGAACCACTTTCCTAGTCTCTTGGGAAAAATGAAGCAGAAAGAAAAGAAATAAGTAAGAATAATAAATGTGGGATTTTAATATGCAATCTTATTTTAATGCTTTATAGTTGATAGGGAAAATTGTACTGGCAATTTTTATAATTGTGATTTAACACAGTAAATTAAGCCATTGGCATCAAATAAGTAGACACACAGTGACATGATGAAATGACTTTCCACCTATTATGGTCCAAGTTCTGGCTTGTCAAGCTTCCTGAATATAGTACCATGTCAGGAGAGGTGATGAGCAAGATAAATTGAAGGTCTGGGCTTTCCAATACATCCTAGAAGGAAATCTGCTACAGATTCCGATAAAAATATTAACAAAGAGTAAAACTGACATTCCAACTGTATAGTCTGATTAACACTGTAGATACATATAATAAAATCCTAGAGGAGCTGCATAAAAAAGGAATCTTAAGAGCCCAAACCAGGAGAATCATGCCTCAGTTTCACTTCTGAAAATATTATGCATTGTGTCTAATTGCTTTCTATAAACTCATCTTCCAATTGCATTTTGAGTTTTAAATAATATTTTGTATTTTTAGATTGAGAAAAAGGCAAAGTGACCTCTCTCTAGTTACCAGCAATAATGGAGCCTAACCCTTTGTTTTTTAAAGATAGTTTAAGTTCGAAGTAGCTATGACTACCTCAATCATTTTTTGCATGGAATACCTTGCAAAGAGCTTGTGTTATTCCTGTAGCACAGCAAGAACTACAGTTCAACTGAAGTAGTGATAGAATAATTTTCAGCTTCCACTCATTGCCATCCATAATCCCCTTCTCTAAAATATCTCTTTCTACAGTCTCATTCTGAAATATCTCTCTATTTCCTATGATTTTTTATTTTAGAAATGAAACAAGGAACAACATTTTTATAGCTCTGTCTTTGATTGTTCATAATTTTGTTATGGGGGCACCAACAGTAAATCCTTTCCAAATCTGATCCTGCAGAAACATTTGTGATACTTTAACTCTTACAGAAAGTTGATGTATGTGTGGTATTATTGTTTTTATACAAGTTAGTGGTTATGTGTACTCATGAATACAGGTACACCTGCACAGTGATTAGGAAATGAACTCATGTAATTACAATATGGGAAACCTGGACACATTAGCAGCTATAGTGCATGCAAATATATTTCCATATTCTTCTTTTCTACCTTCCAATAATTCTAATTGTGCAGAGACTAAATTCTTCCTTCTATTCTCTTATATTTGTTAGAGTATTGACTCTATCAAAACAACACATTTGTCTACAATGATCTGTACTGCCTCTATCTCTATCTATTGAAACTTAAACTATTTATTTGGATTCATAAAAAACCACCATAATTGCAAAGTCATCCATTAATGGACTAATTTAAAGCTCCAGTTAAATCGCAGATTCTTCAGAAGCATCCATGAGTCTCCCTCACCTACTGGGACACTTCAGTGCTCACTGGGAAGATAAGGTCATGACTCAGTCATCTTACCCTAACTATTTGATGTTAATGACTGTGTATCCCTAGTATGTTCACTAACTGTTATTGAATAATTTGTGCTTGAACTGAAATTTAAGGTCTATATAGAATTTTCTTTTCTAAGATTTTTGCAAGCCTGATACCTATAAAAATCTTGAAGTAGTTCTTATACCTAAACATAACTCGTGATTTGAATATACAAATCTTGGCCTTAAATAAAAAAAATGTTTTCCAGTGAGGTAATCTAGGTTCAAATCTCAGTTCTTTGGCAAGTTGTTTCAAGTTCTTTTCCTCAGTTTCCCCATGTCTAAGATGAACTCAGTAATTGTACACAAGCAGGGTACAGTAAAGAAACAACTGAAATGGTCACTCTGTGTTACAGATAAGAAGGTTTATTTTTATTTTGATTAAGAGATAGGAGCTATCCAGAGGCATATGGAAGAGTACAGAGCAAAGAGAAAAAGAAACAGATTAGACAGAGAGAAGGGAGAATAGCAAGAAAACAAGAGGATAGCCAGAGATAGCTATAGAGGCAGAGATAGATAGCAGTAGAGGGAGGGAAATGGAGAGCGAGACAGAGATAGAGAGAATAACAAGAAAAACAGTAGATGACAAGAGAGAGGAAAGAGGGATATGGAGAACAAATAGAGAGGAAAAGTGATAGTAAGCGAATAGAGAGAGAGTGAATGAAAGAGTCAGAATAGCAAGAGAACAGAAGAGAGGGATGGGGAAATCATGTAGATTGTGAGTAGCTGGGGAGAGGGAAGGGCCAGAACGTGGTATGAACTTTGAAATGTATAACAGATACTTTTGCTACTGAAGGAGCCTGGAGGCCAGCATGGACTTTGTTATGTTTATGGTTACTACGGGTAGCCTTATGTGCCTTCTGCCAAAGGCAGAAGTTTACAAGTTTTGAGGAATGCTGGCTTTTATCTAACCACAAGAAATCCTCTGATAGCCCATCTTAATCGCATTTCTCAATATGTGGAGTGTCTGTTGAACTTCCTGAGACCTAACAGTAATTATCATTATTATTATTGGCAATTTCTATCCTCAAGGGCCATTGAAAAGCTTAAATACATTTTCATTAAAATAAACTTTTATGAACACAACAAATTCTATGTGACTTGTAATTAACAACTGAACTATTCCTTAGTATATAGATGCCAGATGCCAGGCATCCACTGGCTAAACTATTCCTGCAATCATGCTGTCTCTCAGTATACAACTCTCACATTACATATTGCTTTTAAGTCTGTTGTGATCATTCAAAGAGAAATAACTTGCATAAATCTAGATTTTTTTTTTTTTTTTAGAAAAGAAAGACATATTAGAGAAGATTGAAAAGTCTTTCCTCAGCTGAAAACTGGTAACCTGCTTGCCGCACTTAAACATGGTGTGTGTCTTAGGGTTTTACTGCTGTGAAGAGACACCATGACCATAGCAACTCTTATAAAGGAAAACAGTTGTTTGGGGTTGTGGCGTCCGACGTGGGGCTCTAGCTGCCACCAGCCATGGCTACACTACATTCATTTGGGCATAGACTGTCCCAGCTCCCATCCAGCCTTTCCCCGCACCGCTCAGCCCTGCCTGGCCTGGGAGCAGGTCTCTCAGCCGCCACCACAACCCTGCCCAGACCACCAAAGAAGCAGGATGTGACCTGCCCCACTAAAAAAGTTACCAAGCCATGTGGTTAACATAGATAAAAAATAATGGGTTAATATAACTTATAAGAATTAATACTTAGCCTGAGCTAATGGGCCAATCAGTTTATAATCTTCTGAAGACCTCTGTGTGATTTTCTTTGGGACCTAATAACTGTGGGAACTGGACAGGACAGAAACCCCAACAAGCAGGACCTCATGTTACAGGGTTGGCTTATAGTTTCAGAGGTTTAGTCAATTATCTTCACGGAGAGAAGCATGGAGAAATGCAGGCAGAGATGGTGCTGGAAAAGGAGCTGAGAATTCTACATCCATCTTGATCTGCAGGCACCAGAACTGTGTGCCCCACACTGGGTGTAGCTTGAGCACATGAGACCTCAGAGCCCACTGCCACAGTGACACGCTTCATCCAACATGGTCATAACTACTAATAATGCAACTCTCTATGGGCCCTTCAAACACAGGAGTCTATGGGTACCACCACAGCAGCTGTTCCTCAGGAATTCTAGGCTCTATATCTTCCAACTTCTTCCCTTACGAAACTCTGAATATTGTATGTCACTCTCCACGTAATACCTTTTCTAAGACTTTCTCCAAACTGTCTACCCAGCACACCTAAACACTGAAATCCGAAGACTTGGAGATTATAAAAGTCATCCATGAATGATGACAGGAGATCACCCATGGAGAATCTTACCATGTGGGTACCTGTAACTGCAATGCAATGGACATGACTCCCTAGTCGTGGCGTTTTATCAAGTACAGGTTTCTTACCAGGTACTATGATAGATGCGGATGAACTATCGCTACTTCTAATGAGAAATTACAAGAGATTTCAAATACAAGGAGAAGTGTTATTTACTCATGGTTAGTAATAGTGTTATCCATAAACCCAACGCCTATCTGAATCCAGGTCCAATTAGTTCCACCCTTTTTATTGATGTTCAGCTTGTGAATATTTATTGCATTTTTAAAACTGCATGGGTCCATGACGAACTAAAATTGGAAGATAATCCTCTATTTTATCCATGAGTAGTTAAAACATAGGAAACCCCCAAAGAAGAAAATAACACTAGTGAGTAGTCAAAGAGCTAGGACAAAGGCAGACTTCATTTTAATGTTAGACATGCTATGAAAAAAATCATTCATTAAAACACTTGTCAGTATCAATGCTAGATTCACTGTTTAATCCCCTGAAGTGAAATAAAAAGCTTTTGCAAATGTAATTTCCCAATTGCTGAATCTCAGCTCTGTTTTAGAAAATGTAAATGTGTATGGTTATGTCTAATTTGAAGCTATGACAACCTCTTTCTAATGAGGCAGATAATCAGAGCATTTACAATATCACAATAAACTGAAAAGTGTACTTCAAGCAAGGGAAAACTCAAAAAACACAGTCAATCAGGTGTATTTTACTCATTTTTTATTAGCATGTATAACCAATATTTTTATAATTTTATAAATTTTGCCATTACTTGTTACTTCATCATTTCATTGAGCTTCATGGTAATCAAACTATTTTTACTGAATCATAGATATTATTGCTAATTATATTTTATTATGTCTTTAAGGGTAGGAGGGTTCTGTTTATGCAAATTCTTATTATCTTCTCTGATTTTTTCAGAAACATTCAATCTAATATTGCTGTTTTAGTAAAAATTACTTTGAATTCACTGAAACTCTTTTATCTTTCTCTAGAAAAAAATAAGAGGAATACAAGTCATATATTCCCATAATTATCAAGTAAGTTTGATAAACATTTATCAGATTAAATTTATGTTTTATTAATTAATATTTTTCAGAAAATACTCAAAATATATGTATATACACATACAAACATATATCCATGTGCACACATATTTACATGAGTAAAAATGCTTTTTTAAAAAAATTACCAAATGTTAAAGTATTTTAAAGAAATCATTTGGAGATCAAGTTCCCTGAGTTCACAGTTCTAAGAATTCATGAGCTGTTCAATGTTCATGGACAGCCTGCCATGGGAATCGCTCTATAGATTTTTTCAGAACTATTTATAAGAATATGTGATTCTACTTTATAAAAGTGGCAAGCCATATCGCAAAAATCTTCATATCTTTTGTTGTTTTCTACCTGTGTATAAGCTCCAAGAAGCCGTAGGGAGTGGGAGTGTCATATTAGAAATCATTTAAAGTGCAAGAGTTCTTTGATTGCCAGTGAAAAGAGGTGTATGTGATTTTTAAATCCTCAGGCAAAACACACAAATAAGCAAGCTTTAAGCTCCTTTGAAATTTACCTTACTTATAGTCAGATTTGCTGGTGCATGTTAGAGTAATAGAAAATGTCAGAGAGCTAACACCTCTTTTACTATAGTGTGAATTAGAAATTACTGAATATAAAGAATAATCAAATTTAACCAGTTTAACAGTAGAATGTCACCATGCTGTTTACAATCTGTATATACAAAATAATCTATCATTTATGTAGCACCAACTCCCTTGACTATGTCAACACATCAGCCTGGCTTTCTGTTTCCTACAAGTTCTCAATCATCTTTACAGGAGTAAACAGCCACATTCTAAAGGAAGTGAGCATCCTAATATATTCATGCTATTATTGTTCCTTGGAAAACATCCAGGGCCTCAATAAGGCAGTGATTGCAAATGCACAAAGTATTTTAATATCCTAATTATTTTGATTTAACTTCCTCTAATAGTTTAAATTGATACTGAATTTATTTAGAACCCATTAGAGGTTCTTTCCCCCCACAGATCATAAACACAGGCTGAACTTAATCTCAAGATAAAATTAATTATTCATGTTTCAAATTGCCGATACACTTTCCAAAACCTGCCACCTCCTTCTATGTTCAGGCTTTTATTTTAATTCCCTTTCCATTTTAGGAAAGTAATTACTAGCAATGTAGATGTCATTCTGGAGAGTGAGGCAACCTTCTACCAAGGGATCTGTACAAGAAAACAAACAGACCCTAAAAGCTACAGGGAGAGGGTAGGTCAGTCTCACCATTTCAGTCACAGGCTTCTAGTCCGTGGGCACTGAGCAAAAGCCAAAGACAAAAGGCCCCCGGGACCATCTCTCAACCTTAACAAAGGATCCAATCATTACACTACCTCACACACAGGGGAGCTGACTCTAAGCTATGTCTTTGCTGATCACATGATCTTCTTTGTAAGCTACCATCTGTCTGTCAGTTACTGGACTCAGTTCAAATGGTCGCTTCAAAGGAGCAAGTTTTTACTGCAGAAATATTGAACGTCCCAACTTATCGGTAAGCTACTGTGGCAAAGGGAAAACTTTTGTAGTCTGATGTTTCCAGGCCTCAGTAAAATTAGACAATGAAAGCACAATTAATAAGAAAACAACCAATCTGCAAATGGCGGGAGGGATTTAGGACATATTAATCAATTTCAAGTCTCAGAGACTAATAAAATAGCTCCTATTACTATACCTAGTTTGCAAATTAAAACAAGAAAATTTCAAAAATTCAGACGTGAAATAACCCATCTCAGATTTCACAGCTGGCAAACAACACACTGAGGTCTATTTTCCTGTTAATCACAAAATGATTCCTGACAATGGCGATGAATCTTCGTGCCAGTTGTTCTTATATGTGTAGATTCTCACTCACCAGATACAGAAAGGCATGCTTGCACTGTGGTCTTCTATGACATGCACCAACATGAGGGTGGCCGCCCTTCACATTAAAAAAAAAATGCACAAATGTCAAAAGGCAGAAATAGTTAACAAATTCAGAGTTTTACATTATGAGGAGTAAAAGTACAGATTTTAGATAAATTTTATCTTTACTTCTAAGAAGAGGTGTTTAGGAAATTATGTGGAAAAAATTCCAAAGGTACAAGTCATCTAGGTGGGGCAGGCAGAATAATGAAGTCTATGGTTCTGAAGAACTCTGTCACTATTATCAGCGTGACCATGGCTGAAAACTTAGCTTTCTTTCAGCTTCTCCATCTGTAAAGTGAATATGTCATCATATCAAAGACAAACATAAAATATACTAAAAGACACTTGAAAAATACTAAAGCATCATTCAGATATATAATGTTGCTAGCTCTAGATTCAGCTATGTTGTCCATTCCACCACTATGTTCTTGTATATTGTTATAAGATAAAATTCATTATTCCTGTTTCACATTGCCAACATATATGGTTTTGAAATTGTTATATAGCCCAGGTTGACATTGAATTCCTAATCCTTCTGCTTCTGCTTCTCAATTGTTGAGATTATAGATGCTGGTTGTAAATGAAGGTTTCTCCATTCCACCCCATCCCACAGTTACTTCTTTTTTATTATTATTTTATTACTTTAAAAAAATACCAATCCAAATTCCCACTTCCTCCCCTCCTCCCACTTCCCTCCCACTCCTTCCATACACCCTCCTTCCCACTCCCCTCCAATCATAAGAGAGAGCCCTGTGGAAAGTCCAAGGCCTTCCCCACTACATCCAGGTTGAGCAAGGTATACATCCAAAGAGAATAAGATCTCCAAAAGCCAGTGCATACAGTAGAGACAAATCACAGTGCCATTGTCATTGGTCCCTCAGTCTGTCCCAACTGTCAACCACCTTCAGAGGGACTAGTTTGATGCCATGCTCTCTCATTCCCAGTCCAGTTGGTGTTGGTGAGCTCCCATTAGCTCAGGCACATTGTCTCAATGGGTGAACTCTTCATGGTCTTCACTTCCTTGCTCATACTCTCCCTCCTTCTGCTCTTCAACTGGACCTTAAGAGCTCAGTCCAGTGCTCTGATGTGGGTCTCTGTCTCTGTATCCATCCATGTAGATGAAGATTCTATGGTGATATTTAAGGTAATCATCAGTCTGACTACAGGGCAAGGCCAGTTCAGGCACCCTCTCTATTGCTTATGCTCTTGGCTGGGGTCATCATTGTGGATTCCAGGTTTCTTGCTAACCCCAAAATGGCTCCCTCAATTAAGATATCTCTTTCCTTGCCCTCATATCTGTCCTTCCTACATCTCAACTATTCTATTCCCTCAATCGCTCCCCAACCCTCCCCTTCTCCCCTCCTCTTCCCCTTCTCCCCCCGTCCCCATGCTCCCAAATTTTGTCAAGCAATCTTGACTGCTTCCAATTTCCAGGTGGATCTATATATGTTTTTCTTTGGGTTCACCTTATTATTTAGCTTCTCTAGGATCATGAACTATAGGCTCAATGTCCTTTGTTTATGGCTAGAATCCACTTATGAGTGAGTAAATACCATATTCATATTTTTGGGTCTGGGTTATCTGACTCAGGATAGTGTTTCTATTTCCATCTATTTGCATGCAAAATTCAAGAAATCATTGTTTTTTACTCCTCAGTAGTACTCTAATGTGTAGAGGTGCCACACTTTCTTTATCCATTCTTCCATTGAGCGGAATCTAGGTTGGATCCAGCAATATCGCTCTTGGGAATCTAACCAAAAGATGCTCAATCATACTACAAAAGCATTTGTTCAACTATGTTCATAGCAGCATTATTTGTAATAGCCAGAACCTGGAAACAACCTAGACAACCCACAGCCACTTCTAAATAATCACTCAGAGGCTTAATATTAATTACAGAATATTTGGCCTGTAGTTCAGGCTTATTACTAACTAGCTCTTACATTTAAATTAACCCATTTCTATTAATCTATGTATTGCCACATGGTGTTGGTGTTTACCAGTCTGCTGGCATCTTGTTTTTTGGGTGGTTGGCTTGTGTCTCTCTTGACTTCACCCTTCTTAATTTCTTGCCTGACTGTATTCTTCCTTACTATAGGCCAAAGCAGCTTTTATTATAAACCAATGAGAGCAGCATACAAAAGGGTTATCCCACAGCAATTGGCCACCACTCTCAGAAACTTGATTTTAATAAATATATTTATTCATTTGTTTGTCTGTATTTTATTGGACCCATAACATACAACTGTTCCAACACTGATGAAAGCCCCAATCCTCTTTTCATGTTTTCAGACAAAATCTCAATAAGATTACCTGGCTGGCTATAAAATCATTCAATAAACTTTGGATCTTTTTATCTTAGCCTCAAAGGTAGCTGGAATTATATACCACTAGGCCTGGTTGATAAAGAACATTTTTATTAAAAGACAGATCCAGTTTTTTTTTTCATTGTCTTTCTCATTTCTCCAGGTTGGTTGTCTTTAGTCTCAAAGGATTTCATGAGTGATTTTTACCAAGAGCCTAAGGCAGAAGAAATTACAAAATAAACAACAACTAAAAATTCAAAGGGCTTGCCTTTCTTCTAAATTGTAGTGACACATAAGGGGTACCTTCATAAGTCATCTGTCCTGATATGTGTTGCAATTTGTGTCTGTGCTCCAACGTCACATTATTCCCAGCAACTACCAGTTGCACCATGCTATTGCATAGCACTAGCAAGTCAGTGCACCAGCTGCACCATGCTGTGGCATAGCACCAGCAAGTCAGTGACATGATTCTAATGGGTGGGATGGGTGTGAATTAGGCTTCCTAACCTGTACAGGGCTCTGCCCTTTTTGCCATTTGCCCTTCTCTTGTCACCCTCATCTTTTCAAATTACAAATGGTTGTTACTCTACTATAATCCTTTCTTTGCAGTCTTTCTTAAACTATGGCTTTTTAGTTATAATTCAAGAGATTGACTCTTGATGTCAATAGTTCATAGCTATATAGTTTTGTTTTTGTTTGTATGAATTATTTAAAATCTACTAAAATTTTGTTTACTCTGTAACTAACCTTAAGTGTGCAATGCTAAAACAAAGAGATTTGAAAATGTCAACTGGTGTTACATTTCCAACATGCAAGCCTTACATGAAGTTTTTTATGTAAGAAATTACAGCTTTTGTCTATATCATGCACTTAGGTATTGACAAATTTTTCCATTTTTGTGTAACAGTTCCTCTCATGGAATGTGTTTCAGAGAGGACTTTCTAATTCAATTTTGGAGCCAAGAACACACGATCTGTTTGTCCTGACTTTTCTACCTTATTGGAGGGATGCATAATATAATGGTGTTCAGCAGTCTTTGTTGGGTGAGTACATAAACAGATGGCTTGTTTGGTTTTGGAGTATGACCTCTAGCTATGCTGCTTCTGAATATTGTTCTTATTTGTTCTTGCTTTCCTACAAGAGTCTGATGTTTGCATTAGCTCCCCACCTGTGGAGAGTTCCATTCTTTTCTTCAGATTCTGCTCCATGGACCAGGAAAGTAACATTCAGTTCTGCACAGCACTGTGGTTCATTAAGAAAGGACAAACTTCATGCTGGTAATGTTGAAGGCACTTGGACTTGGACTCTAGGATATCCAGAACATGAGTCTGGATATTTGGGTGTTTGACAAGAAAACCCATTAAAATTTCAAGAGTGGTTTTGAGGTCAACTGTGAAAACATGTATTCACCAAACGTTCAAGTTATTCTTCCAGAGAGAACAAATTACAGCCTTCAGCTGAACACAGATGAGAAAGAGAAATATCACTGATATGCCTGGCCTAGTAGTGGGATAAGGAAAGACAAGACTTCATCATTCTCTGAGTCAGCATAGGCCAACCACTTCTCAAGGAACCTATGTTCTTTTTACAAAGGAGAAAAAAATCAGCTGTTCTCCTAAATCTTCCCAAATGTAGTTGTATGAATATTATATGTGTAACATAGAGAATAACATATAGTATAATGATATAGTTAAACATGCAGTAGTGAGTGGTTAAAAATAGCAAAATTTCAATATCTGCTTCAGAATAAATAAAAATTTCATATTCTTGAAACAATTCTGCCATAATTTTAATTTATACAAGGTAATCTCTTAACTTGGAGTCAAACTATACACACAGAGAAGTAGCTAAATTTTCTGTGAAACAGCTCAGAACCTATTTCAAGACAGCAGCTGACTTGAACAAAAAGCAAAATTTAATATTTCATGACTTAAAAATAATTTTCCTTTGACTGATGATATTAGGAATGATGCCTATTTCATTTATCTGCTTGTTGAAATTAGAGAAACTTCAGATGCTGTGTTTATTTGTGATCTTCTTGGAAAGGGTCAGTTATGAAAACTGGCTGCATTTATTCCTATTTACTGTCCTGTAGATTGTGACTTTTAAAGAAACTTAATTTAAAGCACTCCTTTTTTAATACACTGCACAAACACACTGAACATATTCACATGGATACACACACACATACACACACACTGCACACACACTGAGCATACTCACAAGGGTACACACACACACACACTGCACAAACACACTGAGCATATTCACATGAATACATACACATACACTGCTCACACATGTTCTATGCACACACACAAACCACGTGTGAGAGGAGAAGCTATGAAGGAGAGAGGAGAAGAGCAGAAGGTGGCAGAAGATGCAATTTGAAACTATTTCCCAATAACCTACAAATGTTCTAAGTCACTTGGCAGAGTACCACACATAAAATTAAATCTGAAGTGCTATTTTGGCACAATTTTTTATGCACAACATCAATTCTCAACATTAATTTTAACATGTTCTTTTTTTTAAGACTTCCAATTGGAAGTGAAAAATGACTTGGCATAGGAATGTTTAGTGAGGAATATGATGGAGTTCCTGCTTCTGGCTAAAGAAGGGCACTGATCCTTGCTCCCTGTGGGTGGTGGGAGGTATTTCCTTACTGGCCCTAGCAGCTATGCTTACTCCAGTTCTGTGCCATTGGCTCCGGAGAGTTGACAAATGGCACTTATTTCCTACTCATGACCTAGTTTATAAGGCCATAAATCACAGAAAAGTCCATGTAACTATTCATTTGAGCTTCTTCTAGATAAACCATGAAGTTCAGAGTGTGCCAGAGGTCAGAGGTTCAGCCCTGCAATCTGGGCTCTCAACTTTACATTATCAACTATTTTTGATCATTAATAACCAAACAATATTTACCAATGGAAGTGCATGTGTGCACGTGAGTGTGTGTGTGCGTGCGTGCGTGCGTGTGTGTGTGTGTTTCTCTTTGTAAATATGTAACTGGAGCCAGGAGGGACAAATTTTTGTGTTTAGAGCTGTGAGCAGCAGAAAGATGTCTACATGGCATAGCACTGACTGACAATCAGAGACCTTATGTATAAATAATAAAATAAGTGTGTGTCGTAAAGTTGGTTCCCCTGTACTCAGAATTAAATCATTTCTTTACTGTCTTAGAGAAATTTCCATGTCTTTTCTGTTTCATGGACTGATCTTAAAGTATTGCTATGTATCCCAGGCTAGCCTCAAATTCTCAGAAATCCTGTTTCAAGTATGACTCATCACGCCTGGCTTCCATGTCTTAAAATATGTGACCTTGTAAAACTATAGGATTTACATTCTGCTGATGTATTTTATATGTACTAAACCACAGAATCAAATTTAAAGCTTTAAAATATCCATCTGCATGGCATCTGAACTAGTGTGTTTATCTCCAGTAAATTTTAAAATACATCCCCACCCCTGAGTATCACTGGTTTGTGAACAGTGAAAAATAACCCAAGCTTTTTAATAACAAGGATGGAGTTTTTAAAAAAGATTTAATATATATTTTAATCATGGCCACTAAGGGAGAAATCAGTTCTTAGGGAAAGGAAACTACGTACCCAAATATTAATATGTGCTTTTCAAGAAAAGGTCCTGAAAGCCAAATTCTTCAGAGATGTTACTGTCTACTACATGTCTCAGATGCAATCAAGCACTGCTGAGTGTTGTTGCAAAATCAAACTTATAAAGCCCAGCTAGCAAACTGTTTAGATACATGGAAGACATCCATATTATATAAATTAATCCAAAAAAACTCCACTAAAGACTCTTTCCCTTGGGAAAGTAAGAGACCAAAAATAAGCAAAATGTACATATCTTGAACCAAAAGTTGGCTGGGAAGGACCCTCTAGTGAAGTGAAATTTATGGCATTTGTTTTATTTGGAAGGCTTGCCACCTACCTGTTTTATGGAACGATAAATAGGCATGGCCTACTGGCACAGGGTTCCTTAGAATTACTAATAGAGGACCAAATTATTTGAATGGGAATTATCTTTATGAAAGTAAAATATCTTTACATATTATACTTTACTGAATTTTGTTTGTTTTGACTTTTTTTTAAAAAAAATCAAGGTTTTGAATGTAAAATTTATCAATATACATAATTTATGCAATAAACTGCACCAATTTGAAGAATATAGTTGTATATAGAGTTATATCCCTATTCAAACAGTTAAGATACACTTATTTTAGGATCAGATGATTCACCTGGTGAACTGCTTGCCAGTCAAACATAAGGTCCTGAGTTCAAGCTCTATCACCCACATAAGAAGCCAGGTTCACAGCTGTAACCCCATTCCTGGAGAAGCAAAGATCAGCAGATCTCAGAATTTGCTGTAGGTCCTGCCTAGTCAAATCCAGATTCTCTGCTAGACTTACTCTCAAAAAGAAAAAAAAAAAGGTGGTAGATGGTGTCCACTTTGAGTTGCCATGGATTCCTGGTTCAGCTGTGCTTGTGTGGAATTATGCGCTGGACCACTCAGACCCCAGCCAGTTGTTAGGAGCCTCCCACCATTACTTCACTACCTTGCTCATGCACTGCCACTGGCTGTGGCTCTCTGTCTGCCAGGAACACCTCTCCTGGTGTACCAGAACTACCACCGGGACACCAAATGCTGTCCATGTCTTTCTGTTTCAACCAGGATGATGTATCTTTGCAGAACTCTGCTCAATACTTTCCCCACTAATCTCACAAGAAGAGAAAACGCACACACCAAGAAAGACAGATGAAGCTGCAGCATCAAGAAGGTGGTGCCATTTCCCATAGTGTGTATAGAAACCAGCCCCTTTGACTGCCAAAGAGGACTCACTGCAATGGAAGGTGCACTGTACTTGCAAAGGTGAGTGAAGAGGTTGCTCCAAGAATTGTACAGACTGTCCAGTGACAAAGACGACCCTCACTTTTGTGACTTCATTGAAACTAGTTTCCTGAACGAGCAGGTAACTCCACCAAAGAACCCTAAACCCAGCATGGTAGAAAAGTTCTTTAACTAGAACACCCTGTATTTTTCTATATCTGCTTTTCTTGCTCTGAACATAGTGTTTTTAAACTAATCTGTGGCATATAAATTAATTATTCTAGACAGCCACAAAGGGGCCTCTTGAATGAATATAGTATCTGTTCTTTATCATTTCATCTGTTAACAGACAATGCTTTTTTTCCAGTTTGGGAAACTATCATGTAAAACTGTCTAAATGCTGATCCTGTGAATTCATTTTCCTGTGGTCCATATTTATTCATTCTCCTGGAGTTTTGCCCTATGGTTATTATTATGCAGGCTTGTAGAGTTCTTTATTCTACATTGCTCTCTCTTTCAGTTCAGTTGTTCCACTATATGCTTCCTCATGACTTTGAATTCGATTTGTATCTTTCAGTTAGCAAAATTATAAAGATTTGTCTTTTTTTGTTTTACTTTTATGGTGCCAAATGGTTCACAGCTCCTCTGGGCTGTTGTTGTAGGAGGCCACTAGTTTGTTCCCAACTGCTCAGCCCCAAAATAACCACACAGAAACTATATTATTTGCAATAGTGTTGGCCAATAGCTTAAGCATATTTTTAGCTTGCTCTTATATCCTAAACTAGCCCATCTCTAATAATCTCTGTATCTCCACATGATTGTGGCTTACCAGGTAAAGTTCTAGCCCATGTCTGTCCCTGGCAGAGGCTACATGGCTTCTCTCTGACTCCACCTTCTTTCTCCCAGCATTCAGTTTAGTTTTCCCCAACTAGATCTTCTCTACCCTATAGAGAGGCCAAGGCAGATTCTTTATTCATTAACCAATAAAAGTAACACATATACAGAAGGACTTCCCACACCATTTCCCCTTTTCTGTTTAAATAAAAAGGAAGATTTTAACTTTAACATAGTAAAATTACATATAACAAAACAGGTATCAAGTAAGACTTACAGTTACAATATTTATATCTATTTTATCTTTTATCGTAACTAAGGAAAACTATAAGTATCTAGTCTTCAACTCCACGAAGGACTCCAGAAAAATATAATATTACCTAAGTAAACAGTAAGTGCATTGTAAGCAACTGCCAAAACTCTAGAATTGACAGAAACATCTCACTACCTGGACAGTCACCCAAAGCTCTTCTGTATTGTTGGGGCATCCAATTTTCAGCCCACAGGCTCATAGTATCCAGCATATCCCCCTTTAAATGTAAACCAACATTTATAAACAACATCTGGGAATTTGGCCCACACCAGGCTGTAGAAGTTATATTTCTTACCTCATGTGTTTCCCTTCTCAAAAACATCCTATTCAAGGTCCCACCTGTAAAGTTGTTCATGGTGCTTCCTTTTACTCTATTTATTATATTTTGGCCAGGAACTGAAGCCACATATCTCCCATATGATAAAATGTACTATTATGATTTAGGGTTTAATATGTTCTTAAGACCTGGATTTTTGAGTCACCAGCAAAGATCTGGTCAAGATGGGAGAGCCTGCTGATATCCACGGTTATCCAGTACAGAACTGTACTCCAGTAGAACCATATTGCAGCATGCTCTCATATCCACCAGTGCCCAGAGAGCCTCCAATAGATACAGAATACTCAGGAAACAGGCCCCCAATTTCTCCAAGGCCCCCTTGCATCCAAACTCTCAAATGTCTTCATTTATACTCAGAGAATCCAGTTTCCAAATGCCTCAGGAACATGCAAGAAACTTGTCTCCAAAGGTCTCAATGTCACCTAGTGCCTCCAGATATTCTAATGCAATCAAGCCCCCAAAGCTGTCCTGTCACTATGAGCAAATCATGTCACCAAATACCTCAATGTCCCCTGGTTCCTACTGGAACCCCAATGCAATCAAGTCTCCAATGGCACCAAGACCCTGAAAGTTATATAGGTCCCCCAGGTGTCTCCAGGACCAGCAATGAAAACAAGTCCCTGTAAGTATCCAGGTCTTTAAATGTACCCAAGTCTCCCACCACTGGAGACCCACCCTATCAATCCAAGTCCCCAGTTACCCTCAGGGATCCAGGGAGTTCTGGCTTCAAGGATACCATAGAGCCCACAAATACATACAATGGCCAGGAAACTACCACCAATTCTCCAGAGATACAGAAGATACGCATTGTGTATTCCATGGAACAAAAGCTCCTGCTGCAAAATATTTTAATGAGTGCAAGTCCCAAGATGGGAGGAACATGTGGAGACGGCACAAAGGATTGGCATGACAGAGCACCAGATCCTGATCTGGTTTAAGAACCAATGCGTTAAGTACAAACAGAAGAATCTCCAGAATGTTCCAGAAGGAGTCCTAGAGACAGCTGAAAGCTCTAAAGCTGTTTCTGGTTCATCTGTTCTTGCCTCTGCTAATGGAGAGTCCATGTCTCCAGGCTCACTCCCTGCCTGGAACCTTCTCTCCATGCTCATCAAGCTTTGGAGGGTGCCAGGTATAGTACCAAAGAGAACCTGCTTCATTTTGAATCCCTAGATGCAGCTGCCAACCCAAAGCAAAAGAGGCCCAACTGACCCAGCAGTAGCTGAAGGTGCACCCTCAGCTGAAGCTCATTTCCCATGGTAACTTCAGCCCAAGAACCAGGGGATGCTCAAGTTCTTATGCATCTCCTGAGGGGCTCTCGCAATGAGTCCTTGAGGACGTGGCTGCATTGGAGGACTGGTACACTTGGAGTTACAGCTGAGTCTACATAAAGCCTTTCACACCTGAACCAAGAACCCTTGGTCTAGGCCAGGGAATTTTTATCACAAGGAAGAAATGGCCTTTTAGACAAGAGCCACGGCATTTCTAACTGTGTGGTGGTGGGGTAATGGTTGCTCCTATTTCCTAAGGACCACAGGTCATACCCTGATGTTGGTTTGCAGAGTTTAGCAGCTCTTTAGAACAGTAGAGTTAGTTCCACTGCCAAGTTAATGTGCCCTGGCAAAGCTTTTATTACTTTAGTTTTTTTTTTATATATAAAAAGTGCTGTCCTGAGGCTCCTGGAACTTCTAGTCCCCTTTCCAGAGTGTAGGGGTTACAGGTACTAGCCACCAGCCCATTTCGATCAGTTTGCTTTTTTGACAGTGGTTCCAACTCTGTTACCAAGATGGTCCAACATTTTCTGTGAACTCTCCTTTGTCCCTTGAAAGCTAGAAATTGATGTGTTGACTTTTGGGCAGCAATCACCAATTCCTCATGCACTTCCCTCATTTAACAGACTAAGTTTTGGGATATACTAAATAATTGAGTAAATATATCCCTATATTGACCTAGTGTTTACATATGTAGCCTAGGTATGCCCTGGGTTCAGGTCATACTCTGGCCTCCTAAGTGCTATGGTTCTATTTTTGTGCTCAATGCCTATTTTGCTTTGAAGTTCTTTTCATAACTAATGTATCATTTATCCATTTGCTTTAAATAAAGTGTTTTTGATAAAATTAAAAAAGACTTGGATTTTCAACTGTGAATTTCATATAAAGCACCAATTTTGCATTTATATAATGACAAATACTTCACAAAACACATTTTCCTCTTTGTAAAGCTACTGAGAAAAATCTGATTGTAGGAGAATAGGTGGACATATAAGTTAATACTTGAATTATGTTGATGTGGGCGTCCCCTCCATGTGTTGTGATTACCATTAATGAATAAAGATACTGCTTTGGACCTACAGAACTTAAGGCAGAACTTAGCTAGGCAGGGAAAGCTAGGTCAAATGCTGGGTGAAAGAAGGTCAGAGTCAGAGAGAAGCCATGGAGCCGCCACTGGAGACAGATGTGCTGAAACTTTGCTGGTAGGCCACGACCTCATGGTGATGCACAGATTAATGGAGATGGGTTAAATTAATATGTAAGAGTTAGCCAATAAGAAGCTAGAGATAATGGGCCAAGCAGTGATTTAATTAATGCAGTTTCTGTGTGATTATTTTAGGGCTGAGCAGTTGGGAACCAATAAGTGGCCTCCTTACTACATTATGTTCGAATGACCTGAAAATTATTTTATTATATTAGGAGCTTATGTTTTATACCTGCAACAGTATATAGCTAAATCCTTTTGAGAGAATCCCACCTTATGATAAGTTAACTCTGTTCCGAGTACTTTCTTAAATTGGCTTGTAATCTTTCTTCTTGTGCTTGCCAAATTATAAATCTTAAGATTATACACAATGTATTTATTTCCTAATAATTTGAAAATCATTTTTGATGCAGCCTATGCAGACACATGCATGACAGATATTTGATGCATGAGTACATCTCCCAGTTACAATCAGAACAAACAGTTCTGTTACCTTGTATAACAAGACTTAATGTACTCCACATACTGTGCTTGCTTGTATTTTAGATACACACTGTAGAAATCAATATCTCTGTTTGTGTCATATGTATTAAAGCCAAAATATTCATGTAGTTAGTCCTCAACAAACCAATAGCATGTCTGTATGAATACACAAATTTCATGTGTGTTTTATCACTATCCCATATCAAGACACATGTGGAGCCTCATTCCATTTAGCACCACAAAACCTTCAGCATTGGCTGCACCATGCACAGGTTTCCAAGACTGCCAATTCTTCACAAATTAAAACAGGAGTGATATTGCTTATATTGTGCAAACTCCATAAAGACAGCATAGTTCAGAGCACAGCTGGAATTTCCTCTTGACAGGTGACAAGTTGGTGGTAGAATAGTTGGATGCTTGATGCTCCCTATAGCTCCTGCCTAAGAATGATCCAGAGAGAGAAGTCCAGTAAGAATTTTTGCTCCATGGCTCCTACTCCTGTGTCTTCTTAGTTCCTGGAAGTATAAGATAAAATGAATATTTTCTTTCCCAATTATGTTTTTGTCAGTGTTTTATCATAGTAGCAAAAAGCCAACTAGAATTGAATTTGATATTGAGTGGGGGATGATACTGCAATGAACCTGATCAGGTTGGTTTGGGGGAAAATGGTGGAGAATTTTTGACGTTTGAACTGAAAAAGCTCTCTATTGTTCATAGCTTAATTGACCTTTCTGAGAGGCCAGGCTTGTGATGTTTTAGAAGGAAGCAAAGACTACTGAGGCTGTTCATAGTGTTTTGGATTAAGAACCTGTGGATGGGGAACCTTCTGCCCTTCTATAGAACAATGGAAGCTGAAGAATCACTTGTGCTCAATAAGATATCAGCATCAGTGAGGTGAAATAGTCTTAGAAGTATTTCCTCAGAAATATTCTTGGAAGTTTTTCTCACAGAAGCTGTGATCTCGAGGGGCTAGGACTGCACATAAGCTATGGACACAGCATGGCACGTGATAGGTTAAAGACCTCCCACATGGTATTCTTTCTCTTTTTACTTAAAATTTTAATTTAATATATTTTGATCATATTCTTTCCCTACCCCCCAAGCCCTTCTAGGTCCTCCACACTTCATTGCCCATCCAGCTTAGTTTTCTTTCTCCTTTGCTTTTGAATAAAAAGGAAAGAACACTAAAATTAACACAAAAAATAACAAAAATTTACACTAGAAAATAGAGTCCATTTTACGTTGTCCAACTAATCATGAGTTTGAGAACTTCCCTAGAGTATAGTTGATAAACCCCATGCCAGTTACTCTGTTGGGAAAAAAATATTTTCCCTCCTCTAGTTGCTATAAATCTCAAATAGCTTCTTGGTTAGTGGTAGAACTTTGTGCCCACATCCCCTTCATGCTGAGACTTTTGTCCATATTGAATTTGTGCAGATCTTTTCCATGCTCTTAGAGTCGCTCTGAGTTCATAGGTATGTCAACCCTTGTGTGTCTGGACAATGCTATTTCCTTGGAATCTTCCACCATCTATGCCTCTTACAACTTTTCTAACTCCTCTTGCTCAAAGATTCTTGAGACTTGAGGATAGGGATTTAATAAAGACATCCCTCCTAGGGTTGAGTGCTCTTAAGTTTTCTCACTGTCGATTGTACAGTTGTGGGTCTCTGTGTTAATTGCCTTCTACCGCAAGAAGAAACTTTTCTGATGAGGGCCGAGCATTAGTGAATTGATCTATGGGTAGCAATATGTTTTTAAGAAGTTGTTTTATTACTTTGTTCCTTTAGCAGAATAATAACAGTAAATTTCTCCTGGGGTCCATGACATATCTAGTCTCGGGTCCTTAGTCTCATTAAGTGTCAGGTTTGGTTCTTTCTTCTCAAGTGGTCCTTAAATCCAATAGAAATGTGATTGGTTGCTCCCATGACCTTTTTGTCATTGTTGTGCAAGTATATCTTATAGGCAGGCAGCTGCTGTAAATTGTAGAGTTTGTAGCTGGATGAGAGTGATGATTGCCTTTTTCTTATAATAGCCTCAATACTGCTGTATAGCATGATGAATTCTAGTTATTAAGGGTAAAGCTTCTAGCCAGGCAACAGCTGGTACTGGTTTTAAAGGCATGAAGTGTATCATGGAGCATAGCTGAGGCTAGGTACTGTGTAGTATGATTGGGGCCCCTATAAGAGGACATTGTTGAAGATGAAGCCTTGGTTGCAGAGAGAAACCACAAGATTGAGGGCACTAGCAAGAAACAGAGGCTTCAAGTATAAAGATTAGAGACCCTGAAGAGAGGCCAGGAGAGGCCGTTTGTGAAGGTTCAGCCTCCCCTGCAATGGAAACTCCCTTTAGAGATGCCAGGATCATGGGACATCTACTACAGGCAAAGCAAGTATGGAGTAGAGCCAGGCTGATTCCATAAGACAAAATGTGTGTTATCAGTGGCAGATTCACAGCAGTAGGACTGCCCAAACCTTTTGGGTCCAGGAATATCATGCGTGAGAGGCAGTAAGTAGAGATCCTTCATGCCTTCAATTCCTGCCCCGATTTCCCTAAATAATGAATGTGACCCAGAAGTGTAAGGTGAAACAAATCCTTTTGTCCCATAGCTGGTTTTTTCAGTGTATTATCAAAGAATTGGAAATCAAAGCAAAAGATACCTCTGGAAGGATGTGATTAAAGTGAACTTGGCAATGCAGTACAAGAAAATATGGCTGTATTCTAGCTGTGCTTTCACATGCAAACTCAGTAGACTGACTCTTACTGCTGACCTATCCCAGTACTGTGTGTTCCCTCCAAGTCTGATACAAAACAAGCCTTAATTACCCCTGTCATTTGAATTCCTTTGTCTCATTTGATTCTCCACTTTATCTAAATCCTAAAGGGACTCGTGTATAGAGCCTTAAAATTCTTCTTTTAATTATCATATATTTTGTAGTGAAACCCTTTAGTTCTACTTGTTCCCTTGAAGATTTTTTTTCCATTTTCCATTTCTTAGTGATACAGAAGGATTCATTAACTGATTAAAAAATGTCAAAATGGGCCCGCCTTTTTGTCTGCAAGGTCCTTGGAGCCAGGAAAGAGGTCCCTGCTCCTGTGCTGAGAGGATCCAGACAGGAAGAGATGGGTGGGCGCCAATGCAAGAATTCCTCCAACAACCTGAAAAGCAACACAATAACACCAGAATACAGCAAACATGCAACAGGAAGATTTGAACACCCTAACCCAGAAGAAGTAGAAGAAATCGAGATTAAATGTAACCTTATGAAAATGATCTAGACCCTTAAACAGGAAGTGAAAAACTCCCTTAAAGAAATGGAAGAAAAGACAAACAAAAAGTTAGAAGAAATTAATAAATCCCTCAAAGGTACCCAAGAAAACCAAGAAAAGCAATCAAACAGGTAAAGGAAACAATTCAAGACTTGAAAGCCGAAATGGAGGTAATGGAGAAAACACAAACCGAGGGATGGCTGGATATGGAAAATCTGAGTAAAAGAACAGGAACTACAACGACAAGTATAACCAACAGAATACAAGAGATAGAAGAAAGAATCTCAGGTGCTGAGGATACAATAGAGGAAATAGACTCACTGATCAAAGAAAACAGCAAATCCAACAAATTCTTAACAAAAAACATCCAGGAAATCTGGGATACCATGAAAAGACCAAACCTAAGAATAACAGGGGTAGAAGAAGGAGAAGAATTCCAGCTCAAAGGTCCGGAAAATATATTCAACAAAATTATAGAAAAAAAAAACTTTCCCAACCTAAAGAAGGATAATCTTATGAAGGTACAAGAAGCTTACAGAACACCAAATAGACTAGATCAAAAAAAAAAAAAAACTCGCATATACTAATCAAAACACAAACCATACAGAATAAAGAAAGAATATTGAGAGCTGCAAAGGAAAAAGGTCAAGTAACATATAAAGGTAAACCTATCAGAATTACATCTGACTTCTCTATGGAAACCATGAAAGCCAGAAGGTCTTGGATAGATGGGCTGCAGAAACTAAGAGACCATGGATGCAAGCCCAGACTACTATACCCAGCAAAGCTATATTTCACCATCGATGGAGAAAACAAGATATTCCATGACAAAAACAGATTTAAACAATACGTATCCACAAACCCAGCCTTACAGAAAGTACTAGAAGGAAAACCTTAACTCAAGGAAGCCAACAACACCCACAATAGCACAGATATCTGACAACCCTCCACCAACACAACTCAAAGAAGGGAAACACACAAACACTACCACCAAAAAATAAAATAAAATAAAATAAATAACCGGAGTTAACAACCACTGGTCATTAATATCACTTAATATTAATGGACTCAATTCACCTATAAAAAGGTACAGGTTAAGAGAATGGATATGAAAACAGGACCCAACATTCTGCTGTTTACAAGAAACACACCTCAACCCCAAAGACAGATACTACCTCAGAGTAAAGAGTTGGGAAAAGTTATTCCAAACAAATGAACCTAAGAAACAAGCAGGTGTGGCTATCCTAATATCTAACAGAATGGATTTCAAACTAAAATCAGGCAGAAGAGATGGAGAAGGACACTTTATACTCATAACAGGAACAATTCATCAGGATAAAATCTCAATCCTGAATATCTATGCCCCTAATATAAAAGCACCCACATATGTAAAAGAAACATTACTAGAACTCAAAACACACATCAAAGCTCACACACTAATAGTAGGAGATTTTAACACTCCTCTCTCACCAATGGACAGGTCAAACAGACAGAAACTTAACAGAGAAATAAGAGAACTAACTGATATAATGAATCAAATGGACTTAACAGACATCAATAGAACATTCCACCCAAACAGGAAAGAAGATGCCTTTCTTCTCAGCATCTCATGGAACCTTCTCGAAAATTGATCACATACTCGGTAACAAAGCAAACATCCACAGATACAAAAAATTGGAGTAACCACCTGTGTCTTATGGGATCACCATGGAGTAAAGCTAGAATTTAACAACAATTCCACCCCCCAGAAAGCCTACAAACTCATGGAAACTGAACAGTCAACTACTGAACCACCCCTGGGTCAAGGAAGAAATAAAGAAAGAAATTAAAGCCTTCCTTGAACTCAACGAAAATGAAGACACAACATACCCAGAACTATGGGACACTATGAAAGCAGTGCTAAGAGGAAAGTTCAGGGCACTAAGTGCCCACATAAAGAAAACGGAGAAAGCTCACATTGGAGACTTAACAGCACACCGGAAAGCTCTACAAAAAAAAAAAAGAAGCAGACGCACCCAGGAGGAGTAGAAGACTGGAAGTAATTAAACTGATGGCTGAAATCACAAAATAGAAACATAGAAAACAATCCAAAGAATCAATGAAACAAAGAGCTGGTTCTTTGAGAAAAACAACAAGACTGACAAGTCCCTATCCAAACTAATCAAAAGGCGGAGAACACTCAAATTAAAAAGATCAGAAATGAGAAGTGGGACATAACAACAGACACTGAGGAAATTCAGAGAATCATTGGGTCTTACTACAAAAGCCTGTACTCCACAAAATTGGAAAATGTAAAAGAAATGGACATTTTTTTAGATAAATACCATATACCAAAATTAAATCAAGATCAGGCCAACAATTTAAATAGACCTATAAGTCACAAGGATATAGAAGCTGTCATCAAAATCCTTCCAACCAAAAAAGCCCAGGACCAGATAGTTTTAGTGCAGAATTCTACCAGACCTTCCAAGAAGAGCTAATATCTATACTCCTTAATGTGTTCCACATAATAGAAACAGAAGAACAATTGCCAAATTCTTTTTATGAAGCTACAGTTACCCTGATACCAAAACCATACAATGACTCAATCAAGAAAGAGAACTACAGACTAATCTCACTCATGAACATCGATGCAAAAATTCTCAATAAAATACTGGCAAACAGAATCCAAGAACATATCAAAAAATCACCCATCATGATCAAGTAGGCTTCATCCCATAGATATAGGGCTGGTTCAACATATGAAAATGTATCAATGTAATCCAGCATATAAATAAACTGAAAGAAAAAAACCATATGATCATGTCATTAGATGCTGAAAAACATTTGACAAAATTCAACACCACTTTATGATAAAGGTCTTAGAGAGATTAGGGATACAAAGTTCATATCTATATAATAAAAGCAATATACAGCAAGCCAACAGCCAACATGATATTAAATGGAGAGAAACTCAAAATGATTCCACTAAAATCAGGAAAAAGACAAGGCTGTCCACTCTCTCCATATCTCTTCAACATAGTGCTTGAAGTTCTCGCAATAGCAATAAGACAACATAAGGAGATCAAGGGGATTCTAATTGGAAAGGAAGAAGTCAAACTTTTGTTATTTGCAGATGATAGGATAGTGTACATAAGTGACTCCAAAAACTCTATTAGAGAACTCATACAGCAGATAAATACCTTCAGTGATGTGGCAGGATACAAGATCAACTCAAAAAAATCAGTAGCCCTTCTATACACAAAGGATAAAGAAGCAGAGAGGGAAATTAGAGAACCATCACCTTTCATGATAGCCACAAATAGCTTAAGTATCTTAGGGTAACACTAACCAAGGAAGTGAAAGATCTATCTGACAACAATTTTAAGTCTTTGAAGACAGAAATTGCAGAGGATATCAGAAAATGTAAGGATCTCCCATCTCTTGGATTGGTAGGATCGACATAGTAAAAATGGCAATTCTATCAAAGGCAATCTCTAGACTCAATGCAATCCCCATCAAAATCCCAACAAAATTCTTCACAGACCTTGAGAGAACAATACTCAATTTTATATGAAAAACAAAAAGCCCAGGAGAGCCAAAACAATCCTATACAATAAAGAAACTTCCAGAGGCATTACCGTCCCTGACTTCAAACTCCATTACAAAGCCACAGTGATGAAAACAGCTTGGCATTGGCATAAAAACAGAGACATTGACCAAAGGAATTGAATTGAAGACCCAGATTTTCATCCACAAACCTATGAACATCTGATTTTTGACAAAGCGGCTAAAATTATACAATGGAAGAAAGAAAGCATCTTTAACAAATGGTGCTGGCATAACTAGATGTCAACCTGTAGAAGAATGAAAATAGATCCATATCTATCACCATGCACAAAACTGAAGTCCAAATGGATTAAAGACCTCAGTATAAATCTGACCACACTGAACCTGATAGAAGAGAAAGTGGGAAGTAGCCTGCAATACATGGGCACAGGAGACCACTTCCTATGTATAACCCCAGTAGCACAGACAATAAGAGCAACAATGAATAAATGGGACCTCCTGAAAGGAGAAGCTTCTGTAAAGCAAAGGACACAGTCATTAAGACAAAAAGGCAACCCACTGAATGGGAGAAGATCTTCACTAATCCCACATCAGACAAAGGCCCGATCTCCAAATATATAAAGAACTCAAGAAACTAGACATTAAAATTCTAAATAACCCAATTAAAAAATGGGGTACTGAACTGAACAGAGAATTCTCAACAGAATTTCAAATGGCCAAAAGATACTTAAGGGCATGTTCAACTTCCTTAGCTATCAGGGAAACGCAAATCAAAACAACTTTGAGATACCATCTTATACCTGTCTGAATGGCTAATATCAAAACCATCAATGATAACCTATGCTGGAGAGGATGTGGAGTAAGGGGAACACTCATCCATTGCTGGTGGGAATGCAAACTTGTACAACCACTTTGGAAATTAGTGTGGCGGTTTCTCGGAAAATTGGGAATCAACCTACCTCAGGTTTCAGTAATATCACTCTTGGGAATATACCCAAGAGATGCCCAATTATACTAAAAAAGCATTTGTTCAACTATGTTCAAAGCAGCATTATTTGTAATAGCCAGAACCTGGAAACAACCTAGATGCGCCTCAATGGAAGAATGGATAAAGAAAGTGTGGCACATCTACACATTAGAGTACTACTCAGTGGTACAAAACAATAACATCTTGAATTATGCATGCGAATGGATGGAAGTAGAAAACACTATCTTGAGTGAGACAACCCAGATCCAAAAATATGGAATATGGTATTTACTCACTCATTAGTGGATTCTAGCCATAAACAAAGGACATTGAGCCCATAGTTCCTGATCTTAGAGAACCTAAGTAATAAGGTGAACCCAAACAAAAACATATAGATCCTCCTAGAAATTGGAAGCAGGCAAGATCGCCAGGCAAAAGTTAAGAGAATGGGTGTGGGGTGGGGTGGGGGAAGGGGAGATGGGGAGAGAGAAGGGAGAAGGGGAAGGTTGGGGAGAGCTTGGGGGAGTGGGATGGTTAAGATGGAAGAAGGACAGATATGGGAGCAGGGAAGAAGATATCTTAATTAAGGGAGGCATTGTGAGGTTGGCAAGAGGATTGACTCTAGAGGGCGTCCCAGATGTCCTCAGGGATGTCCCCCGCTAGGACCTTGGGCAGTGGAGGAGAGGGTGCCAGAACTGGCCTTGTCCCATAGTCAGACTGATGACTATCTTGAATTTCACCATAGAACCTCCATCTGATCACAGATGGAGATAGAGACAGAGTCCCACATGGGAGTACTGGACTGAGTTCCCAAGGTCCAGTTGAACAGCAGAAGGAGGGAGAATATGACTAAGAAAGTCAGGACCATGAGGGGTTGATCTGCCCACTGAGACAGTGTGCCTGAACTAATGGGAACTCACCAAAGCCAGCTGGAATGGGACTGAATGAGCATGGGATCAAACTAGACCCTCTGAATATGGCTCACAATTGAGGCAGACTGAGAAGCCAATGGAAATGGCACTGGGATTTGTACTGGCTTTTTGGGACCCTAGTCTATTTGGATGCACACCTTCCTAAGCCTGGATGGAGGAGGGAGGGCCTTGGACTTCTCACAGGGCAGGGTACCCTGCCCTCTCTTAGGATTGGAGGGGTAGGGGGAGAGTGAGTGGGGAAGCGGGAGGGAAGTGGGAGGAGGGGAGGAAGTGGAAATTTTGATTCCTAGTATTAATAAAGTAAAAAAAAGTCAAAATGTAAGTAAAATGTTGAAATATAGCACAAAATGTGTTGCCTACGTTCAATAAAATGGTGGAATTCTGGTTTGTTTCTGAGGATATGTAGTTGAACACTTCACTTGACTTAAATGAAGGGGACCCTGGGTTACACCTACAGCAGACAGACAGAGAGGGGGAGAGAGAGAGAGAGAGAGAGAGAGAGAGAGAGAGAGAGAGAGAGAGAGACCAAGCAATCATATGATGCTCAACATCTCTAATCAGGAGATCAATGAAAATATAATATAAATTAAAATGAAATAGCTAACCTCAACTTCAGGAGACCTCTACTATTAACACAAGAAATGGGTATATGTGGAAGTGTGGAAAATTTGTAATTATAATTACAGCCCTGTTGTTCTGTTGGCAATAATGTAAACAATTACAGTTGCCATGAAAAATACCCTGAAACTTTTCCAAAATATTAACATAAAATTATTATGTGGTTTAGCAATCTTACTCTTGAAAATAAACCCTTAATATTTTAATGTAGGATTTGAAAATATTCTTATCTGTCCTGTTCACTAATACAAACTGTTAACTCTAAAATTCATGCTATAGTCCTAATTCCCAAAGTGAAATAATTTGGATATAAAATCTTTGAGAGACCACTAGGTTTAGAAGAGTTCCCATGTTTGTGGTAGTATTCTAAGAAGAAAATACTATAGTCTCTCTCTCTCTCTTTCTCTCTGCTATGTGAAGATAGTTAAGAGGTCATCCATCTAGGTATCTTTATGTAGAGATAGCTCACAACAGAATCTGACCATACTGGAACCCTGAGTTTAGAGTTCTTGCATCCATAACTGAAAACAAATAATAATATTATTATTAATAAATTGCTTTTGTTATTTACTCAATCTTTAGTATGCCTATTCAGTGTGTGTTATGGCAATATGAGCTCATTAATTCATCCACATTGCAGAATTATTTTCAGTAGTTAAGAAGTTGAAACAATCTAGGTATAGATTGTTGGCTAGTGAAAACACATTTGTATATGTAAATAATGGAATATGCATCCCTATTAATGGAATTTAAGGATATAATTAGTTATTCATATACACAATCATAAAAAATATTCACTAACTCATTGGATTCTCAAAAACAGAAAATATTGTCCTTGTTGGAGTGGGAAGAGGCAAGGCAGAGGAAATTTATTTCATGAATATGATATTGCATTTGGGCAAAGAGAAACATTTTTTAATTCTTTAAAGAATGATGTGCATCTAGTCAATGTTACTGCACTGAACACCTATAAACAACTGAGAACCCAACTTGCTAACTGTTCTTTTGCTACTAATTTACCCAGTATTTAGACAATTCTCCATTGGTTTAAAATCAACACCTAAACTTGGATTTAAAAAGTAACCAAGAAACTGCATAAATTAAAATGCTAATGTCTTGGGCTTGACATCAGCCAACTGTCCCCGGAAGAAACTACATATTACATTCAGAAAAAGCATTGTTTCATGTCATTCACAAAGTAAGCCATGCCTTGTGAGGCTAACATTGATGTCACAAGTTTGACCCTGAGTATGACCACTTACTACTAAATTCTAGGCTTTTATAGTCATATGGCAAGCTTCTTCAGGCCATAGCTATTCAGAGTTCACTTTCATCTTACCTAGCTAGAAATTTAGATTCTAATTTTTATGTAGTTATTAACCCTAGTCCAGGGGGCATTGGATGGTGTTGGCCCATCTCTCTAGACCAATAATCTAGTCTTATCAATTAGAAAAACCTTTCCTATAGGCCACCAAGAGAGACAGTTTGCCTAAGCTAATGGGAGCTCACCAAGTCCAGCTGGACTGGGAGTGAATGAGCATGGGATCACCCTAGTGCCTCTGAATGTGGTTGACAGTTGGGGCAGACTGAGGAACCCCTGACAGTGGCACTGGGATTTGTCTCTATTGCATGTACTGGCTTTTTGAAATCCTATTGTCCTTGGATGTATATCTTGCTTAACCTAGATATACTAGGGAAGGCCTTGGACTTGCCATACGGCAGGATGTCTTGTCCTCTCTTAGGATTGGAGATGTGGGAAGTGAGTGGGAGGAGAGGAGGGAGTGGGAATTTGGATTTTTTAAGTAATAAAATTAAAAAAACCTAAAAAAAAGTATTGAATGCATATGTATAACACAAGACAGTTTTAATAAACTCATTTTCTGTAGGCACAAAGAAACACACACTCTTTCAGTTAGTTGCCAAGCTGGGAAAAGGTGAGACTCATATTCTCGAAGCCATTTTAGAGACATTAATGGAATATAACCAGAGACAGAGACAAGTGATGTTTCCTGAAATCTCAGATTTAAATGCACTAAAAATGTTTTTTGTATCTAAACTGATTTTATTTAATATTCAAAAACTTACAACAGGACATAAGTTAAAATAAAATAAATAATAAAAATTTATACGTATACATATATGTGTATACACAGAACCACACAATATGTATATGCATATGCATATATATGTATATACATACAACAAAGTCATATATACTTTTCCTTTCATTCTTCAAGATTATATCTCAGAGTTGTCTGGCTTGTAAATTCCCTGAAAGAATTTTGTTTGCTACATTAGAGAACCAAAGTTTTGAGATTTCTTTTCTTTAAAGTTGTGCTGTTCTTCTTTTGTATCAAAATACATTTTCACCTACCTCTGGTAGACAGTATGACTTAGCACACAAAGTCATAAGTCTGATGACCTAAGTTTGATTCTTCAGACCCACAGGGAGAAGGAGAGAACTGAGTCCTTCAGATTGACACCTGGCCTCTACATGTGCACCCCAACAGTCCCACTCCAGGTAAATAAATAAATGATTAAATAAACAAATACATACATTCATAAATGAAAAAAATAAAACTCACATATATGATTTATACACATGACAAATGCAATTTATTTAGATACATTTGTGGCTCAGTATATACTCTTACTGCTCAAATTATCAGGCCTCTTGTTTAGACTGTCTCCTGCTAATATGATTTGAATATTATCTTCTATATCCAGGGTTCAAAGAACCCTAATATGATTTCAGCAGACTTAGTAGCCTTCAGTTTTTTTTTTTTTTTTGAGCACTCTCTGTTTCTGTTTACTTGCTTATCTCTAGGAACAAATAGGATATTATAGCCAGCTGTTTTAAGGTTCTGAGCATATAATGTAATGAGCATGTTGTTTACCTGTTGGCACCAATAGGTTTTCTTCGGCTATTTCATTCAGGACAAAGAAATGTGACCACTGTCTTAGATGACAAAGTGACTCAAGCAATACTGCTGGAGGAGAAGATGGGAACCCAGAACACATTTGATCTCAGTCAAGTCCAGGATTTCCACTGAGAGTGTTTGAATGCAGGTTTTGAGGATTGAAAGAACCAGAAAGTATGTGACCTTGACTCCTCCTGGAGACTCAGGTTTCTGAATGTAAAACTGGTTCATTATACAATCGCTTATTCATGTAACTGTGAGAATAATCAAGTATGTATGATATACTTAAAATGCTGCACAGTGTATTTTCTGAGTAAATGCCAACTTTACATCATGGAAAATAAAGAAGTGAATGAAGAGTATTTTCATAGTGCAGGAAAGGCTCCTTAAATAATTGATGGATAAAAGAAATAAAATATGCATAAAATATGTTCATTTCCTCCAAAATATTCCTCTTTTTCCCCTCCTTCCTTCCTCGATCCTTTTTCCACCCACTATTTCTCTTTTAAAACAAAGCAATACCAAAAACATAAAAGCAACAATAATGGTTCTGTGCTTTCCTACACAGCACTTTCTTACCTATATGTGCTTTTATTTCAACATGGCGGTTTTCTATATGTAAGTGTTTTTATTTCTACATGCACTTTTCTCTGTGTATGTGCTTTCCTATTTATGCTTTGATATGGGTGCTTTTCTACATGTATGTTCCCTAGATGCTGACACCCTGTATTGGAGGATGTATTTTTATGACCATCTGAATTACATTATGATTATTTTTCTCTCATGCCAACCTCAAAGAATGACAGTACCATTGTTGGTAAAAACATACTCTGTCTCGGCTTTAGCTCCGGCGGTGAGGGAACGGAGATTAGAAAGGGAAGCTCCTCTGTTAGTGTGCACTCCACATTGTCTAACTGTGTAAGAAGGAGCATGTGCTGCCCTGAGTCCTCACTTTTCTTACTCTTGGGCATGGTGAATACTTGACTGAAGTACACTTTGTTCATCCTTTAATCAATTACCCACAAAGAAATTCATTTTTGCTCTACTTCTGACCTTTTCTCTGACTTCTGGTCATTTGACACGATGTAGCAAATAACTCCACAGTTCTGCCTGCACAAGCTGAGCTTCCATTCCTTCCCTGCCAGGACAGAGCAAAATATCCTGAAATGATGATCCAAAATAAAGTACCTCGTTCTCTCTGAGTTATTTCTCTCAAGCATTTTGGCACAGCAACGAGAGGAGTGTCTAACATAATCACCCATACCTCTTTACTTTACCTTTAGACTTCGTTCTATCTACATATTTACTTATTCTCAGAGTCAATACCTGCATTCATTTCTCGGCTGCATTTTTCTGTTTTAATGGGAAATAACACTTTCTAAGAATAAAAATAGAATTATGTTCTTTCCTGGTCGGAAGAGAAAAGTTAGGGATGTGAAAGTTCAAATGGCAGCTCTCTCATTGTTCTATATTTGTCCTTATAACACTGACCTGGGCTTTTCGATCCTCAAACTCCTGAGTTACAAAATTGGAGTGGATAAGTAAGAACCACTGAGAGGATGGTGTTGGTGACCAAGTGTGTCTGCATATGACTTGCTAGGTAAGTGAAAATTTCCCTATCTCTTCTAGTCTCCCAATCTATTTTCTCATTAGCAAAGCTCACAATAATTTACATGAGAATAAATGTAATTAACTTTACATTCTGAATTTTATCTTTAGGAATTCCTTAAAGTGTTAAATGAGCAATTGTTGAATTTATACACATCATTTTACACTTTTTGTCATAAAATTCAATGGGCTTTTTTAAATGAGTAATGTTATATATGTATAATTACAACGTCACATAATAAGTTCATTGCCTATTCCCATTCTTTGTCAGCAGGCCTTGTAACCAGTTTTTAATGAGAATCAAATAAGCTACTATAAACAATTTTGTGCAGGTTTAAACTCATAATTAAATGCCTTAAGGGTGTAATTGTTGGACATATAATAGGACTGTGTAAAACTATCTTCCAAATAGTTCTTTAGGGAATATTGGTTTCCATCAAGTCTGAGACTTTGATGTTCTTTCCATAGTAAATATAAGGTTTCACCTCTTTAGTGTACATGATCCTAAATAATCCCCTTCTTGAGTTGTGATTGAATCTCTACTTTACTTCTTATTGGCAAAATATGGCACAGTGATAAACCATAACTTTCATAATGGCTTTACACTATTTAAGGCTCTGTATTTTGCTAATACAATTTGCATACTCAACACAGTAATTGATTTTATTGAACACACATGACAAGGGCTGAAGGCAATCTTTAGGAACTGGGGATAATCTACAGGAACTTGGGATCACTTCTAGCTGACAGTAAGTTCTTCACTTTTACAGTCATAAAAAAAAAATGATCCTGCCAACAACTGATCTTGAAAGTAGATGATTCACAGTTCACAAACTAACCCCAAATGATGAACTAATTACAGCATAGTGAGACATAAAACAGAAGATACAATTAAGGAATATTGGAAATCCTGACCTGTAGAAACTGTAAGTGCAATTTTTATTAGAATCCGACCTTATATCTTGTTGGTCTACTCATTTATTAATGAGTTAAATAAAATACTTGATACTTGCTAGCTTAATATTGTATTAGTCAAGATTTTTCAGGGAAGCAGAATCAATGGGACATATATAAACGATTTATTATAACAGACATAAGTTCACATACTTACTTTCTAGTACAGAATTGGCAATATAGACCAGGAGCAGAAGACCCAAGAGAGTCAGCAGTGTAGCTTCCCTTGAAAGGCAATCTTCTAGAGAATTAATTTCCTCTTGTTGACAGAAGCCGTGCTTCTTAGCCTATTCAAGACCTCATCAGTTGAGTGGATTATGTCTGTCCTTATTTTGGAGGACCGTATATTCTGTCCAACTGCACTAATTCCAGTGTGAATCTCAAACATCTTAGTCAGTGTTCTATTACTGTGAAGAGATGCCACGACTATGGCAACGCGTATAAAAGAAAGCACTTAATTGTGTATTGCTTGCAATTTCAGAGGTTTAGCCCATTATTATCATGGCAGAAATTGTGGGATGCAGACAGTATGCATTCGATACAGACAAAATGGAGAGGTAGCTAAAAATTCTGCATTTGTATCTGCAGGCAGCAGGAAGGGTGACACTGGACCTGGTGTGGGCTTTAGAAATTTCAAAACCCACTCTCACTGACATACTTCCTCCAACAAGGCCACACCTACTCCAACAAGGTCATGCGGAATCTAGCAAAGCCTCACTACCTAACTCTTGCAAACAATGCTACTCCCTAACCATTCAAAGACATAAATCTACGGAGTCCGTTCTTATTCAAATCACCATATCAAGTCACCACATCAAATTAAACATGACAGATGTGCCTATGAGACTTTGGGATTTTAAATAAATTACCTCTTAACAGAAAAACAACAAGTGCAGAAAGCTTTGAAGTAGTGTACTTCAGAGGACCTTGCTGAAACTAAAGAGAGGACAGGCCCCATGGAAAACATCCAAAGAGGAGGTTTCTATGGGCACTCCTTGGTGTGGGATTCCCCTCTGTATGCTATGAATATGTCTTATTACCATTGTTTAATAAAGACTCTGCTTTGGGCCTATGACACCACAGAATAGAGCAAGGTGTGAATCCCAAGCAGAAATAGAGGAGAAAAGAAGGCGGAGTCAGGGAGACGCCATGTAGCTGTCAAAGGAGAAAGACTCCCACCCCAGAACCTTACCAGTAAGCCACAAGCCTCGTGGTAAAATACAAAATTATAGGAATGGGTTAATTTAAGATGTAAGAGTTAGTTAACAAGAAGCCTGAGCTAACAGGACAAGAACTGTTTTAATTAATATAGTTTCCATGTGATTATTTCAGTTCTGGGTGGCCAGTGAAAGGAACAAGCAGCCACTGCCTACAAGAGGTAGCAGGAGAGCAAGCCCCTAGGCCCCCGTGGAAGTCATCTTCTCTCAGAAAACAGGGAAGCTGTCATGGAGAGAATGAGAGTAGCAGTTGGAAGCTTGTGGAGTTTAGAATGCAGTAGAATACCACTGGGTTTTTATCTATGTGACATGGCAAGACATTTTGTACTATGAGGACAAAACTGGCAAGATGTAAACTGGAAATATGTTATTATTAATATTATTTCAACTGAAATAGGCCTAAACAGTAAAAATGCAAGAATGACTTCAGCTATATCCAAGTTGTCTTAGAGAGAATGAAAGTGAATTGTCTACAGCCACACGAGCAAAGATGTTCTACCAGACTCAATTTTCCCTTATGTGATGCTCTCACATAGGTTATCACAACCTTCTTCCCTGTGACCTGTGGCAACTTCAAACCATTATTTGATGACCATGATATGATTGCATAGGCCATAGCTTTGCATACTCAGCAAGAAAGCTCAGGTTTATCTGCACAGGAAAAGTTCCAACTCTTTTGTTCTCTGGACCAGGTTTGTATGCATCAGTGGAAGCCACTTCTAGTGCTTACTAATGTTCTTTTCCTTAAAAATGTCAACTGGCTCATTCGCCCAGAGTTCAATCTACTCAGTGTGATATAAAGAAACAGTTTTTTTTTCATTCCTGCAGTCAGGAGGGTAAGAAACATTTCCCCTGATGATGCTGTTATAATATTCAACTGCAGCTCCCTGGTGAGAAAGTATAATTCAAAATCTTAAATAAGATATTCAATTTGAGATTAGGTAAGTGGTTATTTGGCTGAAAGGGATTTGACAAACAAGAGCTTCCCTATCTTCAGGTAAAAGAAACATTTCACTGGATTTAATAAGCACTGAGGTTTTTTCTGGCAATTCTCCATTATAAATCTTCAAGCATTTGAAGGATAATTAAAATTTCTACAGGTTAATAATCACAATAAAGTCTACTTTAAAACAGATAATTCTTTGCTAAAAGGCAAAATACCAGTGTGTGTTTCCCAAGCACACCTCACCAGAGATCATAGTTAACATACGGTTTGTGTTTTATTAACAGTTATGGACTTGGTAAATCTGCTTTAAAGCCACATGACTTTCAAGGCTAATACTTTTGAGACTGGATGAACATATGTCATGAATAGATGTTGGTACTCATTTTTATCTAAAGTTTCCAATAAGCCCACTATCTCCTGGCAAAGAAAATATATAAGTTAGAAGATCACTTTTCCTGTCTTTGAATTGTCTTTAAAGGGATTCTTTGTGGAGATAAAAATTCAGCATGAAGGACAGAACTCACCCAAATCAGAAAGGTGATGAAATACACCAGTGTTCTGACAGAGGTGGATCCTGAGAAACATAGTCCAAGCTTTATTATTCTGTACTAATTTTGTTTTTTCTATAATATTTCCTTTACACACAATCGTCTGCACTTGTAAGTTTCTTCATCACTATTTTAATCCCTGATGTGAAAGAAAGATTTAGGTATTAGGTATGGCCTACCAAAAGTCTGTGAGACAGGGTGGCGATTGTAGTATGAAGGAAGTTTGACATGTTCCTGAGCTATTTCATCCATGAAGACTGAGAATTTAATACAAAACACTCCTACTGACAAAATGTTGCTGCTGTGAGATAAATTGATCTTACATGAAGAGTTGATGGGAAAAAAGAAGCGATAGTGAACTTGAGGTGTCATGTGAGTCCGGATTTCAGGATGATAAAGATGGCAATACCTCATGAGATACCAACGTAGGCTGAGAAGCTATTGGGTTGGTTGCTTAGGAGAAGAATTACTTTTCTTTAGGAGTATGGCCACTGGTAGGTTGTTTACACCCTGGTGGACTGCCCCACAGCTATGTGTATATGGGCAGCACTAATTAGACTCAATGAGCTATATATGCACCAGATAGAGGGGAGATGTGTTGGGAGTGGTAGAGGTGAGGAATAGGGGGTGTGGACTGAAATGACCAGGATACATTACATACATGCAGGAAATTTCCAATGAATTAATAAAATATTATTTAAAAATTTTCCATGACCTCTAAATATTATGAGGATATCATACCTCCATATGTTTATAAGACAGAAGCATGAGTTAATATGTTCATTTGCAAACCATTCAAAGAATGACTTAAAAATAATGTATTAACTTTTTATTCAAAATCGTAAGACCTAATTAATATATCATTGTTAGCTTAAAATTAGTCATCACGGAAAATGGTAAATGTATGAACCTAGACAGTGCTAGCAAAGCCCTAATTAAAACCTTGTTTGCTTCTCTTCACCATGCTAGTGCACTTTAATTGTTTCCCTACTTCAAATATCTGTTGGTTTTAGAGGCATATGTGAGCTAAAACATCCCTAGAATATTACAAGACTAAAGGCGTGAAGATATGGTTATCTTATAGGATTGGCATTCTTTTTTATCACTTTTTATGGATTTTTAAAGTTGTGTGAATATGTGTGTCTGTGTACAAAAATATGCATATGAGTGTGGGTGCCTGCACAGTTGAGAGGTCTTGGATTCCCATGGAGCTGGAGTTATGAGATGCAAGTGAGCAGTGGATGCTTGGAAACAAATCCTGGCTCTCTGGAAGATCAGTTAATGCCCTTTAGCACTGTTTTCATTCCTGGAGAAGAAGAAAGCTCTAAGTAAATATGTTTGGCAATTTTAATTCAGATTTTTAATTTCTTTGTTGCTTCTCCCTTATTGGTATGGAGTACAACCCTTTCCTTCTACCCGCTTCAGTGTAGGCTGGATTTGGAGAACCTCATGTAAGAAATTAGAAAGGGTAGACGTGGCAGCAAAGTGTACAACTTCAGTGGATAGGTCACTGACAGCACCAAGGTTCCTTCCCATTCACTCCCTCTTGTAACAATCTTGGTGTAACTGGCATGTCATAAAAAATATGTAAGTAGCGATTAGTATCCCAAAGAGTAAGAATAAAGGTTCTTGTGGATGCCATGGTATTGATTTAATCCTGGTTGACAGCTAGAATGCTGTCTCATGAAGAGCCCTGAGTCAGATTACTTCTTTTCCTCACTCTTGAACTTTCCCGTGTTGGAAACTGTATTTTAAAAGCGCCGGTAATTTAAAGCTGAGAATTTTGGTTTAATGCTTAAACCAGCAATAGATAACTACTGTAACACCTGTCTTTTCTATCTGCTGTAAAATAAATTCTGACAATGAAGTTTTGATCATTCCATCTGGATGCAAAATTTCTCTAGAGAAACTACAATTGAATTTTCTACTCAGAACAGGCATAACATTTCAGTCAAATACTCAAGGTTTTATACAATATATTACCAACACATCTCTTCCATTTCGCAGCCTGGAATACTCCACTGCAGTTGATGTTTCAGCCAAAAGGGAAGACTATCTATTTTCTGTATGCTATGCTCTTTGTGTCCAATATTATATTTGCTCTTGAAGAAAAATGCTGTGAGCTTTTTGTGCTGATCATGGAGACTTTTGTTTTCAGCTTCCAATCATCTACCCTAAGGAAATGCTAGCATAGATGCATTTTTTCCTTTTTCTATTAAGAAGATTTTAATACAATCTTTTCTTATTTTACATAGCTATCCCCATTTCCACTCCCTCTCCTCCTCCGGCTTCCTTCACCTTTCCCCTGTCCCACCTCCCCAGCCGCTCCTCAGAATGGGTAAGTCTTCCATGGGGCGTCAGGAAAGTCTGACACTTCAGTTCGAGGCAAGACCAAGGCTCTCCCCAGTATATCTAGGCTGAGCAAGGTATCCCTCCAAAAAGAATGTGCTCCTAGATGTGGGAATTCCTTCAGCCAATAGACTTTAAGATACCAGCACACTTTGGGCATCTTCTCATGTACTGTAAATGAAGACATAAAGCATGCATGGGCCTCTTGGCTGCCAGATTTGGTTCCAGTTCCCAGGAAACGCAGAGGACTGTAGATCGCTACCCTTTCTGTGAGTTCACCCCCTATTAAATAAACCTTTATTATACTCCATTCAGGGATAGCGTGGGACTATATTATTACAAATTACAACAGATTGGTGCCCCATGGCTAGAGTTCACACCTACTGAACTATGCACACAGCTGAACTATCCTTTGGCACACAGCTGCAAACCATTTGGCTGGCCCACCAGGTGGCAACTTGGCAATTTCCTGCCAACCCGCCTGTTTGGTTTGCTCCCACCTACTAAACAGTTTGCTTCTCTGGTTTCTGCCAGGTATGCTTTAATCCGGCCTAGCTCTGTATCCAGTGACAGGGACCTCCGCCTAGCATTCCCAGTTCAGATCCGCAAATGCCTGTCCTAAGCTCCAGTCAGTAGCCTCACAGCTCGCAACTGCCTGAAAGCTCTAAGTTTTACTCAAAACTTCTTTGTATATGTAATTGATTTAATCGCTCTTAATTTGTTAGTATGTTAGCCACCACCACTGCAGAACCACAGCGGACTGCTCATGTTGCCACTGGTGGTGTCTCCTCACCCGCGTCAGCAACCACGACACCTGCTGGCAAATAAAGATTATTACAGCTGCAACAATTTCCTGAAAAAATATAATGGAGGTAAGTTCATTTGATTAATAAATAAATGAATAAATTTGAAAATTGTAGACAAACCCAAAGATAATTGCAAACAAATATATCATCACCCAGAAATTTAGTAACCTTTTTGTTTCTACTTTGCATGGAATTCTATAAGGATTATATTAAGCTCCTAGTATATCCATTTTATATAATAGCTGTCAATAAGGTAATTCAACCTATGGGCCCTATACAATCTGGATTCCTTTGCCTTCCCTATTACCTAAAGGATGCTATGAAACATCTCATTGGAAAGTTCACTGCCTGTCTTCTACTCAACTACAATGTTTATTTTAAGACTTTCCACCCCCCTGTAGTTTATAAAACTTTTCTGTGCTATGTATATTTTAAATAGAAAAAAAAATCCTTCTTATCATTCTTCTTTTCTTCTTGCTCTTTATTTATGTTTTACGACTGTATTTTGTGTTCCTTACTTCTCTTTAGGTTTAAAGACTAATCTTTATTGTATCTGTCCCTGGCTAGCTTGGACCTTTCTATGTTGATTAGACTGGTCTTGAACTCAGAGATTGAATCTGCCTCACTATTGCTTGTACCAGAGGCATTTGCCACCACACCTAGCCCTTAAGTACTATTCTTTATACTTTGTCTCTTGGGAAGGTGTTTTCATCATTTTTTCATTGTTACAGAAAAATACCAAACTTGGTATTAATAAAGAATAATTTTTATTGCACCTATGGTTTTAGAGATTGGGATATCTAACAGAATGCTTCAAAAATTTTATGTATATGTTTGATAGCTGCCACTTGGTGAGCTCCAGGTTCCATTCCCATCCCAAAAAATAATACGGAGAGTGTTTAAGAAAAACACCTGCTATAGATTCCTATCCTCTGTACATTTAATCCTAGGCATATGCATGCCCATAAATATGCACATGATCAAGAACACATTCACACATATTCAACACACACACACACACACAAACACACACACACATACACACCACATACATGCACACATGATTGTTAATGTCCAGTTAAGCTCTACAATTCACCAAGGCTGATTGTAGTCAATAAATTTGACAGGCTTGATTCTTCACATCAATGTGCTCTGAACTCTGAAATTTGTTCTCTTGTTGAGTTACTTCCTATCTCAGCTTCCTAGGAGTGCATGGCATGTGGTGCCATTCTGCAATTCAAGAGCAGACCACTGTTGTAGGCTTTATAAACCATTTTGGCAATACTTCAGCTTTATTCCTATAAACTGCTTACTGCACATTCTACAAGAAAGATCAGTTTTGATTCCATATACACAAGCCTTCAGGTATAATAAAAAGGTTTACCTGACTAAGAGTCAAAACTGAGTTAGTTACAAGTTCATTTTCTATGTTGTCTCCTAATGATACCCTGCAAGTGTCACAAAGGAAGTGTAGTGTGAAGCACACACAAAGAAGAAAGTATAGACAAAAATCTGAACTGGATAATGAGTATGATAAGAAGTCATATATACATTTGGTATACCTTGGGATATCCCTAGACACTCAGATATTGGCTGAATCCAGACTATTCTCTTATCTACCATGTGTTTCAGCTGTGGGCACTCTGGTTTTTGCTAGATTTTTGCTGAGCCACTATTTTCATGATATATCTTGACATGACCAGTTGAATTCAGATGTTATGTGTGGTCGTTTGAGTGAGAATGGCTTCCATAAACTTTTGGGTTTAAGTGCTTGCTCCACAATTAGTGGAACTTTTGGGGAAGGATTAGGAGGTGTAGACCTGTTGGATAAGTCTGGCCTTGTAGGAGATGGTGTCAACGAGGAAGGATTTGAGGCTTCAAAAGACCCAGTCTCTCACTCTCTCTGCCTGTAGCTTATAGAACACATGTGAACTCTTAGCTACTTCTCAATTACACTATCTGCCAGTTGCCTTGCTTCTTACCATGATGACAATAGACTAACCATCTGAAACTGTAACTCCAGTTAAATGCTTTATTTTCTAGGAGTTGCCTTGGTCATGGTGTCTACTCACAGCAGTAGAACAGTAAATAGGACCTCATGATTTATTTCTGATAGAGTCTTTTCTGTACTAGCAGCCTTATAAAAATAGATATTAACTATCATGGAATCCCAAAGATCACCTGCTTATTTATTACTTTTCTATTGCTATGATATAACACCATGACCAGGCAATTTATAGATGAGTTTGTTTGGACATATGGTTTAGGAAGGAGAAGATCCATAATGACAGAGTGGTGGCCGAGTGGATAGAGCTGAATACTGAGTGTATAGGACCACAAAAAAGAAGTTTCCTCTCTAGGGAACTGAAAATGGCCTGAGTCTTTAATCTCCAGTGTCATACCTCCTCCAACAAAGCCACACCTCCTACACCTCCCCAAAACAGTATCATTTGGGGACCAAGTGTTCAAATGTGTGACCCCATGGGTGACATAATTATTCAAACCATTACAACCTGGATTGCTGTCATCAGCATGACTTGTGATGCTATTATTGATTGTACCAATATTTTGTCTTTGTGATTTGGTCTAGGAAAATGTAAGTTTTTGATATCTTTTTGCATAATATATTAAATTAAGAAAATATGTTAGTTGTGCCCATCCCAACTCACCATTTTTTATAGTCTTTTTCTTTATTCTTTCCCATTTCTGTGCGAGATGCTCCATCACACAGCAGGATATCTCAAACTAGGTTTTTTCTATTTGCAAGGCATATGAGTTTACACAAAATGGGACATCTAAATTACATCTCTTCTCCCCAATACTAAGGGATTGCTAGAGCCAGATACTGGGAAGAACTGTCATGAGACAGTATCTTCTGAACATGACAAGGCCATCATTGCTCACATAAACTCACAGTGTTGTGGCTATTTGCACAAGACCTGTACAAAGTCAAGCCAGTCAGCATCCCAGCATGTAAAGAAGAAAGGTTCATAAATCACCAGTAGATGAGGAGCTATTGGCAGTGGATAACTGCTTGGGGAGGAAATATTAACCTCAGTTAGGGGTATGACCCCTGGAAAATTGCCCATGCTTCTGTGATTGTCCTTACAGTCATGCACATGTGGATAGCAACAATTAAACTCAGTGGTTAAATTTAAAAGACATGTAGATAGGTGGAGGACGCAATGGAGGAGGTCTGTGAGGAAGTGGAAAGGAAAATGGGGATTTGAATATGACATATATATATATATATATATATATATATATATAGTGTGTGTGTGTGTGTATGAAATGTTCAAAGAAAAATAAAATATTTATTAATATTTTAAACACACACACAAAACAGAGCAAAGTCAAATAAACACAAAAATGCTTAATCAAAAGTGTTCACATGCAACAAAACCACAAGACTTAATGCTGAGTTCTTGAAAGAAAATTTCTACTCCATGTGCAAAACTAATGAAGGAAAGTCTTGCCCTGCAATGAGGCCATCTTGTATGAACATGGACGTCAGACTAATGTAATCATCTCTAGTAAGTAAAGATAAGTTTGTGTGTGTGTGTGTGTGTGTGTTAGATATGTGGTATGACCTACTAGGTGTCAAATTATTTAGTGTTGGTATTTGCAACAGACTTCCTATATATCCACTTATTTCCTGAAGACAGAAGCAAATACCAATTGTTTCTTTCTAGAGAGCTTAGATGGCCCACCTCTCCTGGGTTTCATGTCAAGGCAGGTCAAATGGAATAGCTCTTTACGTGTGTAACTCAGCAGCAAAGGCTAGCAAAGAATTTTATACCACTTTCAGAAGAATAACTTTTACCCTTGTATAAATACTGTACCATATTTTGAAAAGATTGTGTAATCTTTGAAATGTGGTTAAACTTTCTAGTGTTAAGTCCCTCGTTTTTAAATTAACACATCTACCTCAATATTTGCATATTTAAATCAAATATCCCTATCTATTTTTTAACCCGATTAAGTATCCACCAGACCACCACTTTTAACTCTACTTTCTGATGGCTCTTTGGCCCCTGCTTTTATCAAACCATTTGCATTTTCTTGAATCACATCATAAACACTTTGGATTGTTTTTATATAAATTCTAGAGGATAAAATGAAGGAATGATATTTATAGGAAATTTGTAAACACATGATGTTAGCCTTCGGAAGTATGAACAATTAGTAAACAAAATTTATCTCCCTTTCTTTGTTTCTCAGTAGTTCTCTTGGTTATTTCTTTGGGAAAAAATTACACCCAGTCACATTGTGCTTACTAGTTAAGGAGATGGATGGAGGAGGGAATAAGGGAGAGAGGTGGGGGAGATTACATCTACCCTCCCTCTTCTCTGGATGTTCAGAGGCCCGTGGCCCTTCACAAAATCCGTTAAATTTCCAGCAGCAGCAATGATCTGAAGAGGAGAAGGGTGAATTCAATCTTTTCTGGGCACTCTTCCAGACAGAAACTTGGTCTGGCACATTGCTGAGGACAACTGTGCCTGTTTTCCTTTTGAGCCCTGTGAATTGTGGCACATGAAGAATTTGGAAAATGATTTGCATGGTTTTGAACAGCTCGGTTTAATGGAGCACCCAGCTGAGCCCTGATGGGAGCAGGACCCCTGGGGATTTCATTTCTGTGACAATGATCACAGTGAGTCCTTCCTGCTTTCTGAACTCCACTTAACAAAAGAGAAAACAACCACTCTCCCTTGAAGTTCTTATAATAATTGAATAGCATAATGAGTACACAGTGATATATACAATTTTTAAAAATAAGAGTTGCTCTATTATTATTGTATTCACCATTCACAATTTCTTCATTTTACTTCTGTGTTTATTCTCTTTATTTCCAATAGAAAATCTTGAGGCTGAGAGCTTAGTGTCCTAGCACATCCCCACCTTCATTTGCATATGTGATCCCACTGATAATTAAGTCGACTTCTGTCAGTACTGCCTTTGTGCCTTGGCACCGGCCAATGAAAACTTCCTCTCCAGAGTTCTTCAGTACTCACTTGACTAGGCCAATCTCAGCCACTCGTCAAATCTGTATGTGTGTTCTGGTATGGGAAGTACTATAAACACATTGGTACTATTATTAAGTAAGGTTGACATCCTTTTTAGTGCCTGAAACAGGCTAAAGGAAACAGTTGCTTGTTAGAAAATCAACAAGATGACTAAGAAAGCTGAGGTGGTGGGCATGCGCAATAACTTCCACACCCAACTCAGAGTAAATTTGTCTGCATTTTTTTCTATTATTGGAGCGTATTATTGTGGCTGAAGAATGACAGTCTTTAAAATGCATTGGTTTGGGACAGACAAAACAGTGTAAACAATAGGTCTAGGTCTCATCATAGCACACCTTCCTGTGTGTTTATGACCCATAACGGATCACTGTCCCTTCTTTTCATATATAACACATGAGTTAACATTTACATATGTGTGAATGTACATAAATAATGTATAAGTGTGCACTTATATCTGCCAACATACTATAAAATTTTCTTTAATCTAGTTACCACAGCTTTATGCTATAAAATTTGTTATGTAGATCGTATATAAATATGTATATGTGTGTGTACATGAATGGTAAGATTATACATTTTAAGTATTTTGAACCTTGGAAAGTTCATTGTAGTGGGTGAGGAAACAAATGATAGTAAAAAATAATGACACATGTGTAAGAAAATGTCAAAGTGAAACTCATCGCTTTCCATGATAACCTAAAAATTTAATTAAAATGAATAAAATATATTCAGAAAGTTCATGGATTACAGATATGAAAACAGCATAGTAATATTCTCATCTCAGTATGAATTTCAATTGATAAAAATGACATTCAGAGTTGTTTAATTTTTAGTTCTTAAAGAGAATAATTACATACTTCAATAGTTGTGATGCTCCTAGGAACTTTATATACAGTTTACAACTATATTACTACTAAATAGGCATAAAGAGTTCCTTATAATAATGTCTTTCATACCTGATTTAAAGTACATTTAGTCCAAGTGTATGCAAACTGACTACATGTTCATTTCAAAGACAAAGGGAATGAATTAAACCATCCATGGTCTTAGAAATTAGAAATAACAAGGGGTAATATACGTTTTTTTAGTTTTTTATTCAGTCTTCCTTATTTACATGTGTGTACATATTCACATTTTGTGGCAGGTACTGGTGACTGAATCCAGGGCACTGCGTGTTAGGCAAGTAGACCTCTGTCACTACAGTGGTTTCTGTACAAGCTATTATTTCAGCCTGGAACATTTTTAATTCTGCTGTTCACATCTCACAAAATTTTCTTATGCCTCTATGTAGGAAAAATAATTCTATTTTTATTTTATGTGTATGGTGTTTTGCCTGGATGTATATCTGTGCACCACGTGTGTTCCTGGTGCCTGTGGAGCTCAGAAGAGGATGCCGGATCTCTTGGAACTGGAGTTACAGATGCTTGTGAGCCACCTTGTTGGTGCTGAGAATTGAACCCGGATCCTCTGCAAGAGCAGCCAATGTTCTTAACTGCTGAGCCATCTCTCCAGCCTCTAGAAAAATAATGTTAATGGAAATCATCTATGTTAAATACAATTCTGTCATGATGCCTTTAATTAGTTTATATGCACTCATTATGTCTTTTCTTCTATACCTAAAAGCTGTTGTTAACATTATATATATACATATGTATATGTATATATATACACATATATATAAACATTATTTTAAGCTTTTAAGCAGGTACATACAGAGTCACGTATCTAAATAACCTTAGTGTTGTTCATGACATGTTTTTATATCTGGAAGTGTGTGCCTACCTTTAAAACCCTTCACTTGTCTTGTCATAGAGAACCTCAAATGCTGGCTTCACATAACCCTCAGTAATGCAGGCTCTGATGATAGTTTAGCATTCCTGGGAGCAGAGTCAGGTTGTCAAATGTGAATTGCTCAGGAATCTGTAAACTGTGTGTTGTTTCCAGGTGCTGGGAAGTGGGTGCTGATGCCGTGCTTATCTAGGGGCCTCAGGCTGAAATGATGATAGCTATGAGGGTTGTCTTATTTGTTTTGTTTTGTTTTTTAATCTTTCCCCTTTCCTTCCAGGAAGGACCTCTTCTTTCGACTACTATATTCAAATACTTCCTCTTTGTTTTGCTTTTGGGATGGCATCCTTAAGTAGCTAAGGCGAGTGGTGATCCTTCTGCCTCAGCACGAAAGCCAGTTCAAATTACTTTCAAACTATCAACTGTACTATTCTATGGTGTTATTTTGTGTAAAACAAAACAAAAAAAATCAATCTGACCTTCCATTTTAGTGTGGCTGATACCTATTAATTATGTTTTTCATCTGTTTTGAGCTTCCAGACATGAGGTATGTGAAGGTGCTTGCAGGGCTTTCCTTGTCATGCTCTGTGAGTTGGGGGACTTTTATTGTGCTGTACTGCATAGAGTGGTGATTCTTTCTTTCTTTTTTCAATGCACTTGCCTCTTGATCATGAGAAGTCTATTTTTCCATAAGCACTCCTAATTGGTTTTGTTTTCTGGGTGATGAAATCCTAAGGTTAACTTTGAAAAAAGGCAATATACTTTGTCTCCAAACAGATTGTCCAGTTTTCAGCCTTTCAGATCCAAGAGAAACATTCCCTGGACATCTAGACATTGTTGCTTCTGAAGACAAACTACCCTCTTCCTTACTTCTGTCCCTATCACTCAAATTCCTATGATGTTTTATTTTCACACCCCAGTGTCTTGAAACTATCGTTTATGTAAAATAGCAGTATATGATATAGTGAATTATATAGTTCCTTAGTATCCCATTAGCATGCATATTTTGTGAAGGCAGCTATAAAATATATGCCTTATTGGCAGTTGTGTTATCACTGTCTATAACTATGTTTACACATACAGATCAATTCATATATATATTCTGTAAACCACAGATTCCTATCAGTGTATGTCACATTTATAATAGCCATTTTTTTGCAACTTTTTTCACCTGGAATCATTTTTTGATTCTCTTATTATGAAAGCAACATCCAAACATGCATTTTTATTTAAATATTCATTTTTCTTTCTTAATCAATTAAGTGTGTGTGTGTGTGTGTGTGTGTGTAAGTGCATGCATACCAGGATGAACATATAGAGGTAAGAGGACCACTCTTGGGAGTCAGTTCACTTCTGCCACCTTGTGGGATCTGGATTGATTTCAAGTCATGGTCAGGCTATGTATAAACATCTCTACCCTCTAAAGTTTCCTAGCCAGTCCCAAATAAGATTTTTTTCAAACACCCATTTCTATTATTTCCATAGAAAAGAAGCAGAAAAATTATTGATGATTCAGAAACCAAAATTAGGACTTTGATTTTTATCCCACTTCCTAGCTAGTATTTTCCTTCCTTTTTTTTTCTAAACAACAATTATTTTCCTTAAATTAATGTCTAAAAATAGCTCATTGAACACAGCAGTTTGAGCACTAGCAGGGAGGGAGGGCGGGGAGGTGTTGATTCTTGACAAATAGCAATTGGACATGTAATTAGAGGTGCTGGCTGTGTTAGGTTTGCCCCGTGAAGCTACCTCAGAGATCAGTGCTAAATAATATGGACTTACTGCTAATGCTAAGCTAAAAATCAGGGTTTGAGTTTCATCAAACATCTATCTAGTGCCCCCTAATGGCAATGTCCAGTGGTTGATGATGAAGGCATGTAAAGAATAATCTAAAAATATAGATCCTTGCCTAAATGAGCACAGGATTTGGGAAGAAAAGTATAACAGGTCACATTCTCTTAGACACTACGTCAACCATCTAACTATGTTCATGTGACAAACAAGTCAGAGAAGGGCCGTTTTATTTGTGTGTGGGACAGGGGAGCTCTGTCCATTTGATCATGGTTGTTCCACTTCCAAGTCTGTTCTTTCAAACTCACCCTCTACACTCCCTTTTTTACTCTCTGTCTCATTAATTGGCATCTCATAGACTCTGGTGCCCACAACGATCCAGTCTCCTCTGCCTGGGCAGCATCGCTGGCCTGGGTTGTGCCTTCTCCATGGCTTGAGCTCTGGCCAGATGTAGATGCTGTGTCCTCAGCTTCAATTAGTTGTCCCAGCCCAAGAACTCTGGCAATACCTGTGTCCCTCCAGCTTTGCAAAGTTACAGGCATCCTCTTGAGGCTTGTGTGCTCTTTGTTGGCAAATTGGCTCTTCTGTTATTTAAGCAACAAATCTTATGTTTAATCACTTCTGTATGAATTATCTGGGGACATTGTTTTTTGACCCCACCTGACTGACACAAGAGATAGCCCACTCTGATAAGACAGAACAGCGCACTTTCTGGCCTGGGAAAGATCGAAGGATCAGCGTACTTAATTTGTGAAGTTAAAGGCAGGCTAAAAACAGTCAGGATTCTCTTTCTGAAACTGGGCTAATTAGCAGCGACATTCTAACCCCAATATACCTTTCGGAGGGCAAAGGGTGGTTTAGTGTTTGTAGACCCAATATGAAGAACAACATATATCCAATGAAATTTTAATTATGTGGGCAAGCCACATGAATGAAAATATTTGTATCTATTTCACATTTTTATTTTCACTAATTTCAAACCACCTATGACCCCTTTTTATGACCCACAAAGAATGCCAAAACTGGAAGGGGTCATCCTCCTCCTCACTATATGCAGGAAGACACTGCAGTTTGTGTTTGTGGAAGCAATTTGCTCAAGGTCACTCAGCTGCACAGCCAGATGCAGAAGCTCCTTCTCCAGTTTGCAATGCAGAGTTCTTTCTGTCTACCGAAGAAGCCCTGAATATGACCCAAGTTCCATTTCATTGCATGCAGGTTCTGTCCTTTCATAACCATAAGATTTTTCTTAAAAAAATAGTTTTGCTCCTTATTAATAGTGTACACATTTGAACTAATAGCCACAAACGTATTGCTCACTCAAAAGTAACCACTTTGGAGTGATCTTTAAATGTAACATTGTACTTGAATAAAGTAACAGACATTGTACAGTCAACTGGGATGGAAAATAGAGTTCAGGGAACAGAGCACATTGTGAGTTAAAAATTCAAGGGTACAGAGTTAAAGGTGTTCTCACACAATTCGCATTTATGAAGTCTTATAACTGCATCATTTTTACATAAAATATCTAGACAATGTTTTGATAGTAAATGAACACATTGAGATCAAAACTTTAGAGACATTATCTGTTTAATAAATATGATTGTAAAAGCAATAAACAAGAGCAGTTGTACATTACACTACATAGTATTTAACAAAAAATACATCAAAAAAGTCATTTAAAATTAGAAGTAGTTCCAATACTATAAGAAAACTTTTGTTGTTTTTTTTTTTTTTAAATTGGCTTCCTATAAAAATAAGTTGGCAAATGAAGGGTTTCAATGCTTAGTTGGAATCCTGGAAAACACAGAACAGCTGCCAAACACCCCATTGCTTTCAAAGTTGCTGTTTGGAACTTCTGGAAAAGAAAATCAAAGCAAACCTCTACAATTTGGACAGTGAATCCATTTAGGAATAAGGCAAAGGGGAAATGTTGGTGGGTAGTTCAGGGTACAGCATGCACAGTTTGTCCTCTGGGCTTTTAAGAAATGTTGCAGTATCCATTTTCTTTTAGCTTGCCTCAAATCTTACTCTCTATGCATTCCTCCCCACACTCCTTTGGCCTTAAGCTCACCAGACCCCTCATTGTACTTGCAATTGCTATTAGTGAGAGATAGGCACTTGGGGCCCTCCCACTTGTAGGTTCTCAATGTTACTTTTTCCTTGGGATTTTACAGCAAAACCTGGTATGGAGGTTCTCAAACTTGAGTGTATATCATAATTACCTGAGTGACTTGTTGAAACAGAATGTTGGGGGCACCATGACCCATAAGCAGAAAACAATACTATCAATCCCTTAAAATTTTCAACATAGCACGGAATGTTTTAGCCTGGTTTGAATCTGCATTTCAAACAAGTATAGGTGACAGTGATGCTGTCATCCTCAGCTTTACACTTTGAGAACCATGAGGCAAGGCTACAGGAACTACGAGGTCTCCTCTAAGCACTACCTTGCCTCACCTGTTACCTGCAGGTGGGAGGGAACTTTGAGGAGAGGCACATGAGGACCCTGGAGAGGCTGAATCTATCGCTGACCACTTTGCTCACTTTCCAGGATGCCAGGCATCTCATGCCCTTCTCTGTTTTAGATGAAGATTTACAGCCCCTTCTTCCTTGTGTCTCTTCATTCACTCACTGTCATTTCACTGGGAAACACGTTTCACAATACTATTCTAGGCAAGGCACTGTACTAAATCAAGAGTGGTCTCCATTTTTCAATAATAATTTTCCAGTTAGAATAATTTGAACTGCAACTCCGAGGATTCCCCGTGCTGGTTTGAATGAATGTGTTTTGGTTTTCAAATACTTTGTCTTCCAGACTAAATATGGAAGACTCCGATTGAAGAGAATTAATGAAGACTTTTCCTATTAGATAGCAAACCTGATAGGTTGAGGACTGATTATGTGCCCAGGCATAATTGGCTACCCAAATCACATGAACATCTTCTACCATAAAGCTTTCTGCTTGAATAACCTCTGACAACAGTTTTTCTACTCTCCCCTTTCCTCGGCCATACATGTGCAGGGGTCATGTGATCACTGAATCGGCCACACAAGGGTAGATATCATACTGATCACTGGGATACACCAGGGTCCTTGCCAATCCTCTGCTGTTGGCTTTGGGACACAGCCAAGAAGGAGGCTAGGTTCTAAAGTGGTTTACTAAATTGTCTTTCATCCTAATTTAAGAGCGTTCTTTGTCTAATCCAGAGAAATAAGGAGACTTCAGTCATATGAAAAAACCTCCTTGGGGCACAGGCTCTGCTCCTTTCTGTAAGCCTTCTTTCTTGATTTCTCTTAGGAAACTGATTTTTTTCTTTTTCTTTTTTTAAGGCCCTAAGGGTTGTGAGCCTTACTTTTCCCTAAGCAGCTATTCTTTCTTTATATTGACTTATTTTTTCCTTATAAATACCATGGCAGTTGAAGATCAAAATTGCACACATGATCATCTTAGATGGCCAAAGCCTCATGCAGATATAAGAGAAGACTGATTAATTTTTATCATTTTTTTCAATACTTTTATGTAGTAAGTACATTAACCTACTTCTCCTTCTGGTTAAAAATCAGCTTTATTTTATAAACATGGTTATTCTAGAGAGGAAATATCAGATAACAGCAACTATCATAGAACATATTACCCTGCAATATAGTCATACATCCAAAACATTTCTCATGAGAATCTTCTAGATTTAGACCACATAAGATTTTTGTTAATGCACAGAAAACCACCACTATATGTTCATCTATATGTTATACTTCCCAAAGTATATGGCCATATTTGGGTTGCTTTGCATGTTTCAACTCTTTCACACACAAGTATATGTTTCCAGGTGGGAAAGACAGAGGTATTTGGCAAAAGAAGATTCTAGAGGAAGAGAAAAAGGGGAAATGTGACTGAAGCCAGCTGGGCAGGATGCAGCAGCCTGGCCGGAGTGAGTGAAGCTGGCATGCGTGGAGTGTAGAAGATTGATAAGATGAAGACTGTGAGAGAAGGCGCCAGGGTTGGCATCAGCTAGGCCAGTGTTTGGAATTAACAGGTGTAATGTCTAAAATCTAGCAACACATTGGAGGAGAAAACATGAGAGCTATCAAAAGATAATGGGGTATAAGGAGGAAAAAAATTGAGAGACATCAAGAGAAACATGTCCACACAGAGATAGCAAACAAACAGAATAACAAGTATGTACTGGAAAAAAGTTTCCATTTTTTTTGTCTTTGTTTTTTACATTACTTGGGACAAGGAGAAAAGCTGAGCAGGAAACAGAGGTCCATTTCTAATATGCTTTGCTTCCCAGCCTCCCTTCTGTTCCTACTGAACCTGCCTACATGGATATGGATCTTTAAGAAGGATCTTTGTTCCTGTGGCCACAGAGAATGGAGAGAAAACAGCCTGAGGTCGCCGTTGACCAACAGAGCCTCTAACACTAACTTAGGAAGGAAAAATACCAATAAGTAAAGCAGAGAAGCAGCTCGGGTTTTTCAACTCCTGTGCAGGTCTTTGTGTCTTGTGAAAAGGCTGGAGATGGCTAATCCACCGTCAGCCTGTAGTGCTAAAACAGCTGGGAAATCTAGAGCCAAGAATATTTCCAAAAATACATGCAGATTTCCTTGGCCTATATATGGTATGAATTTTCTACAAACACGACCGATCAGAAAAAGAGAAGAGAGGGGAAGGGGAGTGTTTTCCATTAAAATAGAGCACCTGTAGACTGTCCCTCTGAACGTGTCCTCATGCACAGGCTTAAAGCTAAAAACCCTTGTTGTCTGTGTCTGGAGAATTTAAAAGTCCCGATGCAGTGTGTGTTTATTTGTTAGTTTAGATTTTGATTGTTTTTATTTTATTTGTGTTTGTTTTACTGGCGTCCTCCATTCAAACATTTACATAGGTAGGGATTTCTTTTGTGCTTTGTTTCTCAGCAACTATGGAAATACTTCCTGGCAAAATAGGAAACAGAACAACAGAAGAAAAAAAAACCATAAAGTTAGTGGTCAGGAAGGATGATGTACTTGACAAGAGCGCAATTCTTTCTGATCAGCAGGTCTCCTGTAGTCTTTGGGGGTTTTCCTTAGATTGCAAATTGTGCCCCAGCAGATCCCCGCTTTGGCGATGAAGGTGGAGTGGCTTGTCTTGGTCTTTGCAATCGGAGAGATGAGTCACCAGGTTGAGAAGAAGGGGAGGGAGGGGAGGGTAAAGCTACTCTCCTAAGAGAAAACGTGTAACACTTACTCATTTAATGATACTGGAAATAAAAAGGAATCAGAGACTGCAACGTGCGCGAGATGTGGCTAGCAAAGGAAGAACTGTCACTTTAATAAGCAGCCACTGTGATTCACAACACAGAAATGGAGACAGAAGACCAAACGGCCTCCTAGATCATGCAGCATTTGGGATGCTTTGGAAGCAGTTAGACAGAGTATGTGATGTTACACAGGACAGTCAGACAGAAAAGCTTGTATACTTTTTAATCCAATGCTATTGTGTCTTTGTATTACCCTGTCTCCACCAAATGAAAGAAAATGAACTGTGAAAATTGGACACCAGATGTGGCTGCAATTGTTATTATTATCTCTGGCTAGTGCTACTCATTGCATTTAAACTTCCCCAATACAGCCACAACCTTTCTCATATCCATTTAAACTCATTTGTTCCCAAGTAACAGATTCAAAACCTTGTCTCTGAAGGCATTCTAGGTGATCTGGCATCATGACTTTAGCATGAAGCATGAACTATCCTGTCATTTCCCCATTTTAGTCAGCCATAGACAGCAGGACCCAAGGAGGGAGAGGGATCGGCAAAGACGATTCCATGAGTTTGTCTTAGTTCCTTAAAAACATCTTCAGTAATACATAATAAGATTTACCATCTGAGCTGTAGGCTTCCTCCAGCTAGGTCTCAGACTCCCATGCTTAGGCCCCAGGGAGACAAGGCTGCATTGTCATCTAATGCCAAAGATTGTAGTTATCACAGAGAAAGGCATCTGTGGGCACCTCTCTAGCCTAATTCTCTAATTGGTCTCTTAACATCCCCAAATCCTAAGTATTCTACAAACCGCTCACTTTTCCTTGCTCTCAGTTTTCACATGGGTGATAGTTTCAAGATAGCCACTGGACCAAAAACAGAACAAAACAACATCAAAATCCCTTCCTAATTGTCAGGTTAGCCAGTATTCTCTTGTTGGGCTCTTCTGGAAATCTAAAACAGTCTGGTCTTAGAGATATCTGTAATAGAGACTGCGATTTTGTGCACAACCTGTTTACTGCCTGCCTTTCTCCCTCCCTCCCTCAGACACTGCAGCTTTTCCTCCTTCAATGGCAGTAGTGAAAGACTATATGCTCATTGCTAATATACTTTGAAGCTTGGTGTTTTAGAAACCAATTTTCTTTCTTTTTTTTTTAAAGGAGGGAAATTTAAAGGAGAATAAAAAAGCTACAAAAGAGCAAGAAAGGGGCATTTTAGCTGTTTCTCTCACGAGTGTTAGAACAGAAAAAAAGTGGTTATGTGAAGCCAAAAAGGGGTTAAAAGGTGGGTTAGCATGGACTACTCAGCCTGGGCAGCTGATGACCACTGTGCTTCATTTACCTAGGTGCTGTGATTCCACCTTCTCATCTACAAGCTGGCCAGGCCACCTGAGGTCAGGGTGAGGGACACTGGGCCTGCTTTCAGTGTGACTGACTGGACTGATCAGCTCCTGTTCTTTCTCATTTTGCATCTGGGCATAAACATTAATCCCCGGGATCTTCCTAAAACATTAACAGAAAGCATCACCGCTCTGTTCCAGAGGTGATTTATTGCTTCTGAACCTGTCAGAAAGAGGGAAGAGGTTGGGGGTGGGGGACGGGTGGGGGAACACGCACCTTTTAAACTTGTAGATGACGAATACAGCCAGACCCACAAACACTACTGAGAGCAACATCAGCATGGCAGATCCACTGTGAGTTGGAGTGAGGTCCACCAGGGGGGCTGGGGAAACATACAAAGTACAAACATTAGCAGAGTCTTGAGAAGGTCCATATGGTTCACACACAATATTGGTAGGTCCTGGAAAACCATGTGGGGTATACAGGTCACTGGACCACAGCTATGCATGCATCTGAGTGTGCCCCCATCCTGAAAATGCTCCAACCTATCTGTCGGTACAAGCCCTACAGTGGATCAAGGGAAAACAGAAGAGGTCCTAGCTCTGTTCAATCAAACGTCTACTGTCTAGACTTAGACTATTTGTTTCATCTTAATTTGTCTAATGTAGCTAAAGAATAATAGCACATACCTGACTTGATGGCTCTGAGGACTGAGCTGTTTTATCTACTTATCAATCTCTTTAAAGCATTTCCTTTCATTCTAGCATTGCTCATGTCATTATAATTAATTAACCAACACGTGTTACTGATGAGTTTACATCCTGATAAAAAGCCACTCCAAGGACGAACTATCAAACACGGAACCTACTCCATATAGCTCAGTGAAGCCCACCTTCGTTGTGCTCAGAGCCCTACCTGAGCATACACTTGGTTGGGTAAAATCATCTTTAAAAAAAACTTGCTCTGTAATAAAACATTCAATGTTTTATGTAATTTACTGAGTAGTATATTAAAAGGAGCAGCAGAAGGGTTCTATGGGTACTCTTCCATGTTATTATAAGGTAGAAACATGGGAAGCTATTTTAAGTCAGAAATAGTCTGCATTTCTATTCTTAATATTATTCTTTTATATGGTTTGTATGTATTATATGCAAGTTTTACCAACTAAGCACAGTCAAAGAACAGTCAAACCATAAATAGGAGGGGTGTGTGTGTGTGAAATATGACTTAGTCATATCTCTACCTTGGCAGAAGCAAGACAAAGAACTGGAAAACTATGGAGCATGCTAACATTTTATTTTGCACCCAGGAAACCCAGTGAATGCTTGGAAAGGTCAATACCCTGATTCTGGGAGAAAGGAATGGCATGTGATGGGCCCAACAGTGTCTAAAATTTGTGGCAACCTACCCCAGGAACTCTAGCACTTCATATATGAACTTCCTCACAGACAAAACTGAAATATCTGCACGCCTGAGGTTCTGTCTCTGAGTTTTCTTTGTAAGGCACTTCTATGAAACATTGCTCCCCAACTCCAACTCTCATCCTCAAGGTCAAGCTTCTTGCACTTGTAAAGATTGTTTGCAATTAACATTTACCATGTCAAGAACTGACAATTGGCAAACGTGGTACAGCTCAAACCTGAAAACAATCCACCCGTACCTTGCAGAAGCATGGACCATGACCTTTACCTTCCATCCATTTAAGCAAAACCCAATACCCAGAAATGCAGGTGACCTTTAAGCGCCCTTTCTATGACTTTTCTCTATTGAGAGCCAAGAGGGTGTGCTCTGGTCATCCAAGCAGAAAAGTTCAGGAGCAAATGACTACAATATTAATGGTCTCAGGCAATAGCCATGATTGCATCTGCTCTGTCTGATTTTTGCAAGATTATATTTCAGCTACTACTAGAAAGCATATTTCATATGAACATAAAGTTGGTGAAAAGTAAAAATCTAAGCTTCCTTCTCAGGAATTGGACTTAATTTATGCAGGAGGATCAGCTCTTAGCAGGCACTGAGTATAAGGAACTCGCTTGTTCTGTCTTTGATGTAAGTCTAGCAACTTTGTGCAATGAATGTCCTTGTGTGTGAGCTGATTGGGCAACCTCAGTGTCGTGGAACACCTGATCCAAGGTGCTTCATATTTAAACTAAGAAAATGGAGCTTTTGGTGCCATTGACAAAGCCCAGAAACAGATCTGCATGCATGCTGCTATTGGTAGAATATCACTGGAGCAAAGAACACATTCCATTGTTACAAATATTATCTTGACTATTTTTCACAGATGGAAGGCAAGGGCTATCAACCACATGGCACAAACAAGAGCAGTTAGGTGTTCAGTGCTAAATGCCATACAGGACTTCAACTAGTTATCAGAAGAAAGAAGACTTGAGTCTGAGCTATTCAAACACACACAAATACAATTCTATATGCCCCACCTGATGTAAAGGACCAGCAACTAGAAAAGACATTTTTCAGGAAAAAGGTTAAGATAAAGGTGATAGATAGCATAGAAAAAATTCACAAGTGACATGAGTTAATATATTATGCTTTAAAAGGAGTCCTCAGGTTCCTAGATTCCTAGATCATACACTTTTTCATTTTTGTTTTTCAAGTCCGGGTTTCTCTGTGTAGCTTTGGAGCCTATCTTGTAACTTGCTCTCTAGACCAGACTGGATCATAGACTTTTAAACTTTGGTGACACATACATGTGTATGCAAAGGGATGGGTCATGGATAGACAAATAGTCATACAGAAAGATCATGATAGAACAACTCTCCTCTCCCAACCAATCTTGTTATCTTTGTACTTGCACACAATTCCCCCAAGCTCAACCACTGCATTGTTTTGAAATAACTCTGCTTCCCCATCATTATTAGTTATCACAGTACTGTTATCATATGAAAGGAATGAGGATATAATGTCAAAGGTCTCTAATGTAAACCATTAATTTTCAGTGAACAAATGAAGTTCAGAGGAACCACAGACGATGAGGACAGTCAGAGGCACTATTGAAGTTAAAATACTAATACTAATACTAATCAGAAGGCCCCTGTAGCACAAACAGAATAGGAGTGAGAACAGCTAAGAAAACCACAATGCTTACTTGAAGAGATAGCATTTTATGTTGTTCATTGTTATTTTTTTCTTTTGAAACAGGGTCTCTACACAAAGCCTTGGCTATACTAAAATTCACTATACAGACCAGGCTGTTCCTTAACTCACAGACTCTTCCTGCCTTTGCCTACTTTCTGAGTCCAGGGATTAAAGGTACACACCACTATGCCTGGTACAAACTTTGAAATGCATGGAAAATAAGAGGAAATTACCTTAACTCTGTTCCTACACATATGAAGGGGAACACACATGCACATGTGTGTGCACCAGACACAATAACTTATCTTTGCTTCTGCCTCCTACTGCTTTCCTCTTTTCTGGGTTGAATTTTCCAACCTTACGTCATTCATACTCAGATGATCATTCTTAATGAAGCAGCATTAATGCTGTTGGGAAATTATCACATTCTTTGGAGAACATTAGTTTCTGCATTTGGGGGTCTACAATGTACTATCCATTAGACATCCCAGTTCTGCATCTCTTAGCCATTTCTCGGAGACAGGGGAGCAGCACAGCCAACAGCAGTGGGGAGAGTGAGTGGTGCTGTCCTCAGTATTCCTTGGATGGCTTATGCTTGCTGATCTCTGCCTGCATATAAAGGAGTCTATTACTGCTCCGTACAGCAGTAGCCACCTATCTTAATTTACCTCACATTTAGGTGTGTTTGTATGCATTGCTAAGGAATGGAAACTGCTGATAAATGGATTTGGGCTTGTTGTGTGGAATTAGCATAAATTAATCCCTCTTCAGTTGCAGCTTCAACAAGGTAGCTGTGAGGAAGAAAAGTACCTAGAAGGTTTTTGCCATTACAAATGCAAAGTGTACAACATGGATACAAGCATTGCTCCAGGTAATCGGACACCCCACACCTCTGCTCATACACCATTTCTAAAACCCTGTGAGGAACTAGGGTATGCTTTAAATTATTGTATTCTATTCACATGGGTCTGAGCTGATTATAGTAATAGAAATGTTACCACTTCCATAAAAGGGTGACAGACATATAGGAAATGCTAAATAATCAGTCCCAGCTGTGTATGTGCAAGTCAAATCAAAACTCCAGAGTTGGGGTTCAGTATTTGTTTTTTAAAAAATATTCTCAATAAAATCTTTATTAACAAAAGATAATACACAAAATAGACACCAACTACCGACTTTATGTTAACCTATGTTGAGGTATGGAAAGAACAGCTTTGGCCTTGAGATCTGTTTGCACTGCAGTTTTGTGTGGTTGTGTGGGTATATGGGCATGGCATGTGTGTAGAGGTCAGAGAACAGCCAGTTCCTCGGGTGCTGCTCACTGGCCTGGTACTTGCAGGTTTGGCTGGGCTGACTAGCCATCTGTCTGAATGCCTCTCCAGGGCTGAGATTACAAGTACCACCCCTGTATCTGGCCAGCCTGCTTTCTTTCTCTCTTTGATATGGAGCCCTGGAGTTCGAACTCACATCCTCAGGCTTGCAAGGCAAGTCCTTCTCTGACCAAGTGAATTTTCCAAGCCTGAACTGTAGTCTTAGTCTCAGTCTGAATACTGACGTCATGTGCAACCAGGTATCTGATAATCTGATTCAGTTGCTTTTCCTCTGCCGTGTCTGAGATGCTGACTTGACACAGTATCCTAGAAGTCAGTTTGGAACACATTTGTTAAGTCAGTATACTCAGATCATGTTCTCACAATCATACTGTGTCAGAATTGTCTCTGCCATGGTTTTAGGCAAGGAAGGCTGGGGATCACAGCAGTATCAGTGTGAATATGCCAGGAGGTTAACTTTAAGATGTCTTTGAGAACCTTCAGCTTCAAGTTTTTCTGTTCTTCAAATTACATTGTGATGCCTGGTGGGTATGGAGATTAGATAACTAGATGTAACTTTTTTATTTATTTTATTGAGCTATGCATTTTTCTCTGCTTCCTTCCCTTCCCTCCCCTCCACTTGAACCCTCTCCCATGATCCCCATGCTCCCAATTTACTCAGGAGATCTTGTCTTTTTGTACTTCCCATGTAGATTAGATCAATGTATGTCTCTCTTAGGGTCCTCAATGTTGTCTAGGTTCTCTAGGATTGTGAACTGTAGGCTGGCTTTCTTTGCTTTATGTCTAAAAGCCACTTATGAGTGAGTACATATGATATTTGTCTTTCTGGGTCTGGGTTACCTAATTCAATATGAAGTTTTCTAGAACCATCCATCTGCCTGTGGAGTTCAGTATTTGATATACTCTCTATAGAATCAGATTCTAGGCCTACCTTTCTGGGATAACTGAAATAATGGAAGCTTCAATTCTTCACCTGAAAAATTCAAGTAACAGCCGTAGGAGGTTGCAAGGGCAGAGAGTGGCTACGAAGGGACGGGGAAATGAATAAGATGGGGGCACATGATGCGAATGACAGAAAGAATAAATAATAAGAAAAAGTCCAGAGAAAATAATCTTTGATTTAGTAAAGCTGTGAAAGTCAGAGGAGATGGAACTGACTGTGGTGACATCTGGCACAGCAGCTATGGCCAACGCCATTAAGGTGTCATATTACTATCCCCATATTGCTGAAGGGCCATCCCTCAGAGAGAGTTCTGAAAGAAAGAGTTTCTCACTTAGGTCAGTTTGACCCCTCGCATCCTCCCACCTTGGGATTCTTGGCACACATCCTGGTATGAAAGGTATCCAGTCTTGCAGGAGGGAAACACATGTAGCCACACCACAGCTTTCGCACACTTCTTCCACCACAGACCCTTTGGAAATTGAGGTCCTGTTCAGCAAGGGGCTTTCTTGGCACATCTCTCCTCCAGGGCTACTGTTGTCAAGAAGCTGCAGAAGTACAGTCTATTTTGAGTCTCAGTTTTTTCCTTTCCTGCCTCTGAAGCAGACCTATGGCTTATTGTTAAATACTTTAAATATAAGATCTGTGTAATCCAAACATTTGGAAGAATGTGTGTTTGGAGGTTTATTAGATACTTTATATGTTGATAGAAAAAAAAAAACTTGACCAGTACAACTTAATGATGGAACGGTTTGTTTTGGCTACCTGTGCTAGGAAGTCTACCACAGTGGAGAAGCCTTGGTGACAAGAACATAAAGCTGCTGATCACCTCGTGTCTGTGTCCTGAAATGAGAGCAATGGATCCAGGTGCTCAAACATTTTAACCTTTCTATTCAGTCTGAAGTTCAGGCCTTCAGGATGCACTGTTAAGGTGAATCTTCACATTTCAGTTATCCTTATCTGTATAATCCAGCAAAGACATGCCAGCTACTAACCTAACTATACAACCCACTATAGGCATGACCAGAAGTTTGTCTTCTAGGTGGTTCTAGATCCTTCCTGATTGATGCTCAGCACAGAGGGATTATGGTGACATGGAAATGGCACCGAAGGGCAGAACAGCTCCCATTTGCAGTACATCCTAGCTTGGATAATGGTACTCCCTCCCCCCCCAAGTTCATATAGAATCCCAATCATGAGTCTTATAATACTTGTTCTAACTCTGATAGCTAACTGGGAAGCCTCATAGCAAGGCATCTCCAGCACCCTGAGTTCTCATATAAACTATTAAACCTCTGATCATTGTAAATGATCATATTCCAAGGGAAAAGAAAAAGAAGAACTAATAAACCTAACCAACATAAAGCTGCCATTTAATTTCTATCTGAGAGCTTTCTCTGGGAATGATACAGTAAACCAGTGCCTCTACTCCAGCCAGTCAAATATTTTCTTTGTCCTGCATACTAATTCCCTGTGTGCTGAGAGGATTCCTGAACCACGAGCAACTCAGTGATCTGCTGAAGGCCACACATGTGGATTTGTTTCACTTTGACCAAAGGTCAGAGAGTTCAGCCCTATTCTTGCTCCTTCAAGGTTATTGACAGGAAGTTTGGCCCAGGGTGTGACTACTGACAGGAAGTTCCGACCTAGAGTGTGGTTTCTTGATGCCTTGGGTATTTGAGAAGATGGTCACTTTGTTTGCTCCTTGCATTTTGGTAGAGAGGCCTTTTGTAATCCCCCTCCTCTTTGGATTGGAGCATACAAAGCCTATGAGAAATAAACATGGGCACATTCAGTATTCTCTGGGTTGCCCTCTCAACTCTTTCCTGTGTCTCTGTCTGTGTCTTTTGTATCTCTGTTTTTTCTGCCTAACATTTCTAATCCACATACCCCTACCCTGGAACAAACGAAACCTTCGAGGCTGAAGCCTGACAGATGTCAGCCTAACGTGGAACCATGACAGATGGCCCTCAACATGGGGCTCATGACAGTGATCTTGCCTCCATATTCTGAGTGCTGGGATTACTGGTATATGCCACCCAACCTGGTTTACATGCTGAGAATAAGTCCAGTCAGGGCCCTGTGCATGACAGGAAATCACTTGGCTATCTGAAGGGAAGACTGCCTTCTTAAAAGAACGAATCTCAAATCTACCACAAACTGAAATATTATTTCATGTTTGGTATGAGTGTGTGTATGTATGTGTATATATATATATATGAAGGTGTTACAGTCATTTAATCACATTGGAGGGAAAGATATATTTATATCTCTTGGCACCTATTATTATTTATTATAGTACCACAATAATTTCATGTCTGTCAAAAGCTACTCTGAAACAATGTAGTTATTTAAAGAGGAAAATATATTTAATTTTAGGAAAAACAGAAGGAGATTAAAAAAATCATGGCTTTACTCATAAATGACTTACTTGTAAATAATAACTGGGTGATCAGAGAGTAAAGAGGCGAATAAATCTATTGACTGGGAAGAACTTCACTAGCGCTAATTTCGTCTCTAAATGGAAAATGTTATTGCAACAATTCATTTCACTTCACAGTTGAGTGCTCCACAGCAACTATTTGGCATCTGCATCGATTATACTTTGGCTTCGATTACATTGTACTTTCGACAACATCCCACCTGGGGCTTCTGCTATCTCACATGGAAAACACCTTTACCAAGATGAAGATGGGGAGCAGAATTCGCTTAGTGTCACAATGAGCCTGAAAGCTGTGCTTTTGTCCCCACTACTGCCTTTCACTTTTAACCCATCCAGTGTTAGTGACTGAGGTCTGGAAATATCCATCCTCTAATGTGCCTCTGATATCTTTTTATTGTACCTGCAAACGAAGTTAAATCAGTTGTCAACAGCACAGAGGCCAAGATAACAGTTTTATTACAAACACATGCCTTTGACAAAGGACGATTTTCCTAAATGTAGCTTCTTGAACAAAGCATTAATGAATAAGAAAGGATAGGAACGATATTCTCAGTGTGCATGTTTTATGCTTTCGTTCAATATAAACTTTGAGACTCTTCCTCTGCAAAAAAATGTTAGCTTTTCACCTTTTAATTGTAATCATCTCTTCTCTAAACTGTAGGAGACCAAGAACCTACAGGAAAACTAAGAGCAAAACCTTGCATCTCTGAAATATAGGTGGAAATGGTGAAAGGTGGATGTAGCGTTTTTCTGCTTGTATTAGCATTTGAGTTGCACGTAGATAATACCTTTTGTTTAGCTCTCATAAAGCTCCCAGCTATCCAATCCCTTTGCCACTTGGATTCTAGCTCACATTTTAATCCAACAGCTTCCCAGCCACACCGCTTGGCCGCCCTTAGCCACTTATCTTGATTATGGATAAACTATATCCCATATTTGGAGGTATGTTTCATTTATTACCTACTTTCTTTCACTGTTATCTGCCCATTCTGACTATTAGGGCTGCCCCTACCTATGCCAGAAAATTATATTTTAATGTTTATTACTATATTAGTGTTACAAGCCCCTCTCTGTTTTAGTGAATGCCCAGAGCTGCAAATCAGATTTAATGCTGAAGAAGAGTGTCCTGTACCGTCCCTCATTGCAGTGTTCTGGAGACTGGCAGGGGGGCTGGGTATATAAGCATGATTTGGAGATAATGATCCCAAAGTAAGATCTTGATTAGCAGTCTCTTGGGTCCCCCATATGACTTCTTCTCACTCTATGTAATGAATCCCTCTATTCTCTGTTTTATGGTATTTCTTAGTTTAAGTTTAATGGATCAGGTTGGGGATCGGGTGATTTAGAGCAAAGATCTCCTACCTTGGCTTGGAGATCAGTTTTCCACCTGTGAAAGATGGTTTTATTTACCCAAAAGTTCTAAAAAAACCAGTCAACTTCAGCTCCTCTAGGGGATCCATTACTCAAATTTCAGTTTATTTGCAAAATAAACTAATCTGGTAAAATATGAATAGTTCTAAATAAATAAATAAATAAATAGTTCTAAATTGTTTATTAACTTTAGTATTTGGAATTGTGTTCTCAAATGGAATATTCCAGAATATCCCCTTGGTCTCTTTGTCTTACTGTCTATCCTTATGTAGATATGTGTCTATTTTTACCATAGAACAATCAATAAGCCAATAACTGCCTCCCATTCTCCATGCCAGTCAAATATAAGGGCATTTTAATTCTGAAGATTAATACTCATAAGAACAAAGAAAGAGCACTTCATGGGGTCTGAAATATTTACACCATTTAATAGAATTTGTTCGCATGGCAGCAGACTTGTCTTACCTAAGACTATGACATCTGACAGGAGTGGAAAGGGAAAGTTCACAGTTTAGGGCCTTAGTCTTCCCTCCTGAGATTTATCTCCTAGTCCAGTTTGCTGGAAGCGTTTATTTTTAATGGCACCAAATCCAACATAAGCCTCTAAACATACCTTCTTTGGTAAACAAGAAATCACCACTTTGTTTTACAACAGCCATAAAAAATTCTGTGTTACATAGGGAATGAACTATGGACTATTATCCAAATTTACTACTTAAAGATTCAATTCCGCAGGTGGATCCCCTATCACTGCCTTATCCGTTGTTACTGCCCTCTCTACTGTGTTCATGCATGAGTATTTGTGGTTCAGCTCTATCCAGAGTAGAAAAAATAAAGGTCTTACTATGTCTTATATCTTCCTCAGGAGCCATAAATTTAAAGGCATTATTGCCAAATGAGGCATAGAAGATAGAAGGGTTGGAGGAAGAAAATGATAAATCTGAAACAGATACTGTTCCTGAGTACATTCCAAGTCAGCAATGAAAACAAGCAAACAAAAACAACAAAAAACATCCTTAACAGACTTTTAGTTAATGGTTCAGGCTTATTCTTTAATAGCAACCAATTAAAATCAAATGGTTGGTATCAGACCTTGAACTTTTGTAAGTGACCAGCAAACACTCCTTACACTGAAATCCTTACTCTAAAGTATGCAATACACAGCACTAGTCAAGGGGCAATAAGTTATACTTTATTCAGACTTTCTTCAATAACAGACTCTTGCCTCCCCTGCCCTCCTTTCTTGCTTCTCTTCTTCTGAGACACAGAACTTCAAGGAACATGGGCATTATTTTCCTTTTAACTGTTCTTTCTCATTGTACAAATAAATATTCATTATCACTTCCATAATATGGAATAAAAGTAGAGAAAATGGGTTTTCTTTAGTTGCCTATTGGATAAAATAGTCAGGTGTTTAGCTAGAGTGGTCATGAAGATTGGTTGTATATATATATATATATGTGTATATTTCTACATGTTATGTATTATATACATACATAATGATTATTTGTAAAAGCAAAGTTAGTTGAGCAACTGAAGTGCAAGTCTCTGGTGAGTGATAGCAACAATGCAACAACATTAAGAACCCTACTCATAAGAAATCAGTGTATGTGAGGAAGATGAGGGTAAAGATAGCCGTAATCACCATCATCAGATAGAGATTTAAAAAACAAAAAGTTCAGACATGGAGGTGGTAATGAGGCAAAGGCTTCTGTAAAGATGATATGCACGTGTGGGGTATATAGCTAAGCCTTAAAATACAAATAGATTAAGGAATGTAGAAAGTTGATGAAGTTGGGGGTGGATGGTTAGTATGAACAAAGTTACACTTGGTCCCAAATTCCAAATGTTGATGATTTGTGAACCTCGTTCTAAGTTTCTGGTAGGTTCTGCCATGTCCTAGCCCCTGTATGTTAAACAATGTTCTAAAAGCCAAGAGTATTTGTTCAAGCTGTGACCTTGGTTCCGCCTTCTTAACAACATGTTCTTTATTTTGCCCTGTTCTTACATAACGCCATATCTCTTGTTTCTGCAAAGAGAATTCTAGAAATGTATCTGTCAGATGTGGCTAGACCCTCAAGAGAAATCACATAGTTTCCAAAAAGCACAGGAAAGACTATGAACAAAATAAACACTGCGCTCAAAGTTTAGCTTAGTGTAGCTACAGAAATTAATGAATTCCCAAAGAGAGAATACAGGAGGAGATAAGCAAAATCCAGTCTCTAATGACACCCAGATTTCTGCAAATGCTTATCTTATGCTCCCCTGAAAACAAACAGGGAAGTGAATATGAAGAGCAAAATAAGGCTGGCAAATTCCTGAAAGGAGACAGCTCATTTCCCTGGGAGAATAACCAAACCATGCACTGCCTCTCACCAGCAACGTACTCTGGCTTGAACATTTTAAAAAGGAGGCTGGTGAACATCTGCCGAGCAATTAAGGGAGGCAGCAGTGTGCGATAATGGTCCCTGTGAAGGTTTCCATAGTCCTGCTTAGGGACATGAAATGCTGCAGACAGTGGTTCTTTACAAGGGGATTTTCCCTTTCTGTAAGGGATATGAGAGGATGAGAAGAGAATGGGAACTAAAAACACCATACAGGCAGCAAACAATCTTCTTCACCCATATACGAATATGCTAATTTCAGTTTAGAAAACACTATTGCAAGCTCCACAATCCACCTATGCTTCATCTCATGTGCCCTGTTTTGCGTGCATGAAAGGAAATTACACTCTACTCAATTTGGTAGATATGCAGTCTAATGCATTGATGTTCAAATAGCTGTTTTTATTTTTCTAATTAAGGTAGCAAGAGCTATTCCAGGATCAATGTCAAGTAAGAAACTGTTACTTCATCATCATAAGTATTTAAGTGTCATTCTTGACCCAAATGTTTGTCTGTTCATGTTATTATGAAAGTCCAACCCAGAATGTCTGTACCTGGGAATATGGCCAGTTCTATACTCTTAGATGAACAGACAGCATTTTGAAGTTCACTTATTCCTTTAGTCTTGGTCATTTTCATCCTGTACATAAGCTAATGTTCCATATTAAGTCTACATCAATATAGCCGTCATTCGTGACAGAGTCATTTGTGACAGAAACTTCATAATGCTGGCAGATAGAGTTTGCAATTGGACTAGCAGAAGACATTAGTAATGTAATAGGAAGGAAAGTAAACAGCCATAATGATAGGAAGACAAAGATTTTTTCTTTCTCATTAAGCTGCCCTGGTTTAAGTGCTTTCCTCTCCTGCCCTGCCTACAGCTGTATCTTTTTCTTGTTGTCTTGGCAATCTTGATGAGTCATACACATCTTTAATACATTATCTGCCTTTCAAATGTGATAGTAATGTGGACATTCAATGACATCTATTCTTTCTGCTAGCTTTTCCTCCCAGAAACATGACTTTTGCTCCCAAACACTCATCTGTGAAGAATTCTAAGCATGAAATGGAGGGAATTCTCAGTTGTCTTCAACTTGGTATTGTTCCTGGTCACTCCAGTGGTATGAATTTCTCATAGTTATCAAGGCTGAAGCTCCTATGTGAGCTATGGATCCACATATATCTTAGGATTTCCTTGCTGCATTAGTTTCTCATGGTTAATCCATGAGCTATACCAGACTCAAATATCTAACTACCTACTTTTCAACTTGGTTTTAATATGAAATTGGTTCTCAAAAGAAGTTCACCCACCTACTCACTCCCTTTTCTATTCTTTTTGTATTTAAGATAGGATCTCTAACTAACCAGGCTTGCCTTGATTCTCCTGGCCACCTCTTGAGTGCTGTATTGCTGCATGTCAAATTTACCAAAATAATGTGACACATATTAAAGTATAATATGACAGGTGAAATGAAAAGCTGGCACACATAACAACTGAGAGAAAATCTGTGTGAAAATGTAGAGGATCAAAACATAGATGGCCTCTAGAATAGAGAACTGGAGAAATATAGCTAGATCTTTGTTTAGCTTGCCTTGGGCTATTCCCCTCACTCCAATAGAGTCTCCATGTACATAGGAAAGGGATGTTTTTTCTGATCAAGTCATACAACAACATAATTTATCATTTGCCGAATTCATTCAGAAGCTGAATATGCCGTGAGGCAAACTTTAAATTTTGAGAAATGAAGCATATCCTTTAAAATGCAGAGTTCTCTATGGAACACCAGGCTCTACTGTATTCAGTCTCGAAATTGATAGATCCATGAGCAAGTAGCTCTGGGCCCTGTGGGAGAGGATGATGATGTGAAGCATGGCTTCTAGGCAAGTTCAGCTAATGAATTAAGTAAATGTCACACCCCTTCTCAAAGACTCTTACGGCATCTTAAAGTTCACTAAAGTACAGGTGGCTCACACGGCATGTCCTATACTCTACCTTCCTCCCCTGTGTTCCATAAGAATTGCATCTGACTACTTAGTTTTTAAGATAGTGGGAGAAAAACAGGCAGTGGCAATACAGTTAAGCTGCCTCCAGACCTGGGGGCCTCCTGGAATCCCCACGAAAATGAAAGATTGAGATGGAAGCTTCTCTCCTCCGTCCTCAATTGTTTGGCTTCCTCAGCAACCTTAAGGCTTTTACCCTTGGTGCTTTGGTCTTTGGAATATCTCATGAGTTCTGTCCTATCCATCCTTCAAGGTTCTCCCCAAATACCTGTTCCTTTAATAAAAATATTCAATATCATTTGGAAATAATAGAGTGCACCTCTACCTTTAACTTCTTTAATTGCTTCAACTGTTAATATACAAAGGAATTAAAAGAAAAACAACAACTTTTCACGTGCCACACATTCTTCTAAGTATAGCGTCCAAATTAAGCTAATTCTCCCACTGACTTATATTGCATAGCCACCTCTATGGTACACAAAATTTAAATCTGCTTTTTTAATCTGTGCACAGTGAGTTCTAGAAAAATGATAGAAACTAAAGATCTGGCTAAAAAAGAAAAAAGCAAACAAAACAAAAATGCTTTCTAAAGGTCAATGTTAATACAGTGTGTTTACTTTGTACATAAACATGCATACATTTACTTATTGTGAGACCTCCTTAACTGTCTATGCCATATCCCTGTCCTATAGCACACTTCAACACAATGCCATCACCATACTTTCCCACACTAAACCATATCATTAGTTTTTTCACTATAAAAACAATTTCCAGTTGATATCTGTGCTCCATGAAGCACCAGTAAAATACTCTGCCAGAACAAATAATTCATAAATATTGTTCATCTAATTAATTATTAATATACACAATGATATATATTTATAAATCCTTAAGATTACTTATTTCTCATTGAAAGCTTTCTCTATAGAGAGGAGGACTTTCTTGCCTGCTTTTTATAAGTAAAAAGACAGAAGAGCAAGCATATTTATTTATAAAATTAGGACTAACTGAAGATTTACTCTATATTGCTGCTAAACCTCTTCTTAACCTGTACTCCCATAGCCTGGAATACAAAGAAATAAAATTCTTTGAGCTACAAGTGAATCAGTTTTATAAGAAAAAATGTATACAAAATACAGCTTTATAAGAAAATTTGAAAAACATCACTTATGAGATTAATGCTCTTTTTACATGTATGTTGAGACAAAACATGTTATCACTTGAGAGCATGTGCCTAAGTGATTTATTGAACTGTTTTCCAGGGACTAAGAGGAAACAATAGTTTTTTCTCTTGCCAAATTGGTACCCACTTAGGGCAGAACAATCAATTAAGGAGACTTTCAAGAACTGTGCCCAATTTATAACTACCATCTCTCCCTGATCACAATGAAAGTGATTTCCCTGCAGCACAGTTGCTGGCAAGAACGCCGCACATGGAAACTGACCTGCTGTTAGGTGGGCTGCGTGGACGAGAACTTGGACCCCAGGCTTCAGCTCGAAGTGCACCAAGTTTTGATTGAGTTTGTGGATTAGAACTTCAGATATCTGAAAGAAATCTTACAATTAGTGTTACCAAAGTAGTCATATTGACGATGAACAGCCACACTGAGGAATATGTTGAATGTTTACCAACACCTGCTAACATTATACGGCAAATGACAGAAAGGGAGGCTGTTGTACATAAGACCGAAAAGTAGTAGCTTGGTACAATCCACACATTTTGGGTTTGACTTACTTTGCTTCCTTCACTTTCTCTAAACCACCAAGTAAGCATTTTTTGGCTGTTGGATAAATAAATGTTGTCAATACCATAATAAACAATACTGTTAAACACAATGTCACCACAGTTTAAGTAATGAGCTAGTTAATTTTGTGTCATGCATATACGCATTTGCTAAACTATTCCTGATGCTGGTGTATGTTTGTAATAGACATGGAATTCTAGGATATAGACTGTTCAGCCTGAACAAAGTGTTTGAGTAGAAATTACATGCAGTAAAGTATTACAGATAGGGTAAAAACTTTTTTGGGTTTTTTTTTAGCATTGAAATTTATTATGCCTAACATATACATTTTGGGGAAAACTTCTAAAGGCTCTGAGGAATAACCATACTACTTATTTTTATCTGCTATTCTTGCCTTCTTTTTAATATACTATTTTAAGAATCAAGTTCATATTTTATTTAATATACTATTATGTCTAATTAGATGGATGTTGACCATTATTCTTCTAGTTAAATTCTTCTGCTTTCCTTTTATTTGATGAGTTTCACCTTCTTTACTAAGTTGCCAAAATGGCACTGTGGAGCCTTGATAGTTAAGCAGGCCCTGATGGTTTAGTTTGGAGTTCATGACAGAAGTCACTAGTTGGCAATGGACCTGAAGTGCCCTGCACATAAACTTCTCTGCTGACCAAGAGGAGTATGAGATTGTTTCCCAAGTCCCATGGATAAGCACCTGTGGTCCTTCTCTCAAATGTTGTCATTTGTGAAAACCATGAAGAAAAGCAAGGGTGCGATAAAGCCAGGCTGAAAACAATTTGGTCCCTTTTTCATGAGCATGGGAAATTTTCCTTAGCCATCCAGGTTTACAGGAAGGAGAGATTTTCAAGCAATTTCATCAAATTGTTTTCTCTGTAATCTCTGATTACTGCTCAGTTAGTGGGGTCTTGATAGGAAATAAAAATGGATTTTTATTAAATGTCTATCACAAAAGTTTTGGCTTTGAAACTTACAAATGCGTGTAAATATTAATATACATATACATGCGAACATCCAAACACAGGCATATATGGCATATATAGATATATAATGAAAAGCACTCTAGTCAAAAAATGAAAGATGTCTCAAAAGCAATTAAGAAACTGATCTGTTTCCTAAAGACTATCAGAAACATAAAACAGAACTATGTATCAACAGCAGGAGAACTTCTCACTTTAGCACAGTGAAATGAAATTACTTCTTAATACTGAACATGAACATATTCAAGTGAGACATATAAATAATTAAATCAGAAAATATAATTTATCATAACAATCTACTTTTAATTTATTATCTCTAAGAGAGTGCCTCATGAAAATAACTAGATGTGTGTTGGTTTCTATCATTGCTTCATTGAATTTGTCTATATTGCTTACAAAACTAAGCCAGGTATGCAAAATTAATCAGGTAACAAAACTCATTTCATGTTATTTAACTTGCACCAAAAGATATTTGATAAAGGATATATACTCTATGGGAAAGAAATTATGCATAAGAAGTAAAAGTAAATGTGATTTATATTCTATACAAGAATAACCTCAATTAGAACCAGGCATTTTGCTATTCAAATAAATTAGTATTAAGCAATTTACAGATTTCAACAATACTTTAAACCTCTTACCAGGTTAATTACAGAAGTACTTATGCTGCATTGTCTTCATTAGATCATGAAATGCTATTTATATATTTAAGTATATGATATATGCACTGAACACTTTATCTTGATAATGCTGCTTATGTCTGTCTATTTTCCCTTACGTTTATGCAGGCATCCCCATGGAAGAGCACAGGCTCCAAGGACATAATCCAAATTTACCTAGTTAATATTTGAGGAGTTGAGACTAGACTTTAGTTTTGTTTTACTCCTAAACCTAGATCAGCACTACTAAAAATAAAAGAGGTTCCTTGAACCATTTAATTAAGAGGGAGAGAAAAAGATGTCTAGTTGTATATCTGGGTAAGTAGTTTTAGGAGATAAAATTGGCACAGTGTTTAACTCACTGCACCGCCATTTTTAATCCATCTGTAACACACACACACACACACACACACACACACACGGAGAGAGAGAGAGAGAGAGAGAGAGAGAGAGAGAGAGAGAGAGAGAGAGACTAATAGTGTCCCCAAAGCTTGAACAACAGAAAGAGTAACAAACTGCAGTCTACAGGAAGCATAGCAAGAGCCTAGATGAGAAGAGCAAGCACTTGCTTGATAAAGATTCAAGTGAAATAATATGTGATTACTCAGAGACCAGCCTTGCTGAAGTGAGATGAATGTACTTTCGTTGCTGTCCAGTGAAAAGTGTGCCTCCTAAGTGAATTTCATTTTTAATTCATAGTGCCATTCCTCTTCTGCTGCTTTCCCACACAGTCGCTTTCCTACTCGAGTCCAGCTAAACAATCATGGCGCAGGAAACAGCCTATTATTCTTGCTATCTGCCTGTTTTGTAGAATATACCTATGATTCGGATGAACTTCACACTTTTTTTAAATACGTAACTATTTAAAAAGGCAATGGGAACTCAATACAGACACTAGAAAAGGATGTCATGGAAGAGACTTACTATAGCAAAACCAGCAATTCAATTCTCTCCCTTATGTTTATCTCGAAAGATGAGGATTGAGTGTAACAATCAGAATCAACACAGCTAGGGTATAGTAACAGTGGAAAATTCTCAGGGACTTGAATGAAAATGACACTTTCCTCCTCACGCACAATATCCCACACAGGTGGGCAGATGCTTCCCACCCCATGGTAGGAAGACTGTAGAAGAAGCCATTTTAAATGTTTCCATTCATTATAGCACATGAGAAAAAGTGCTTGCAAGCACTTGACTTCTTCAGGTTGAAAGAGAAACATGGAATTCCTTCTTCCAACTCAATTGTCTTAAACAAGTCCCAAGGCTCTGCTCAAAGAGTAGAGAATCATAGTTATTGTCCTATGTGGCCCAGTGACAGCGGGATGTCAATATTTGGTCTACATGGTAATGTTCACCATACTAAGAATATATTCAACATTGAGACCACCTTTAATAAAATCATTTGGAGAAAACACACTCACAGGACTGGAATAAACATGTCAAGCATTGAAACACAAACAAACGGGATGTTTAAGAGAGGGGTCAGTAATTGAGCTATATATTCTGCTCCCATCCCTTCCTCTCCTCTTCCCTCCTACACTCCCCGATGGTCGCTATGCTCCCAATTTACTCAGGCTATCTTGACTTTTTCTATTTCCCATGTACAATAGATCCGTGTATGTCTTTCGTAGGGTGTTCTTTGTTGTCTAGGTTCTCTGGGATTGTGAATTGTAGGCTGCATTTTTTGTTTAAGTCTAAAAGCCACTTATGAGGGAGCACATATGATATTTGTCTTTCTGGGTCTGGGTTACCTCACTCAATATGATGCTTTCTAGATCTATCCATTTGCCTGCAAATTTAAAGATGTCATTATTTTTTTCTTGCTGTGTAGTACTCCACTCTGTAAATATACCACATTTTCCTCATCCATTCTTTGGTCGAGGGGCATTTAGGTTGTTTCTAGGTTCTGGCTATGACAAACAGTACTGCTATGAATATAGTTGAGCACATGTCCTTGAGGTAAGATTGAGCATCCTTTGGATATATACCCAAAAGTGGTATTGCTGGGTCTTGAGGTAGGTTATTTCCTAATTTTCTGACAAATTGCCATACTGATTTCCAAAGTGGCTGTACCAGTTTGTACTCCCACCAGCAACGGATGAGTGTTCCCTTTACCCTACAACCTCTACAGCATAAGTTGTCATCAGTGTTTTTGATGTTGGCCTTTCTTACAGGTGTAAGATGGAATCTCAGAGTTGTTTTGATTTGCATTTCTCTGATGACTAAGGATGTTGAGCATTTCTTTAAGTGCCTTTCAGCCATTTTAGATTCCTCTGTTGAGAGTTCTCTGTTTAGGTCTGTGTCCCTTTTTATTGAATTTTTTGTTCTTTTGATAACCAATTTCTAGAGTTCTTTATATATTTTAGAGATCAGACCTCTGTCTGATGTGGGGTTAGTGAAGATCTTTTCCCATTCTATAGGCTGTCATTTTGTCTTGTTGACCATGTTCTTTGCTTTACAGTTGCTTTTCAGTTTCAGAAGGTCTCATTTATTAACTGTTTCTCTCTATGTCTGTGCTGTTAGGGTCATATTTAGGAAGTGGTCTCCTGTGCCAGTGCATTCAAGTGTACTTCCCATTTTCTCTTCTATGAGGTTCAGTGTGGTTGTTTTTATGTTGAGGTCTTTGATCCATTTGGACTTGAGCTTTGTGCATGATGATAGATATGGATCTATTTTCATTTTTCTACATGTTGATATTCAATTATGCCAGTACCATTTGTTGAATAAGCTTTCTTTTTTTTCATTTTAATTTTTTGCTTCTTTGTCAAAAATGAGGTGTTTGTAGGTGTGTGGATTGATATCTGGGTCTTGATTCAGTTCAACTGGTCCTCCTGTCTGTTTTGATGCCAATTCCAGGCTGTTTTCAGTATGAGACAGTCAATTATTTAAACAATCCAAAACAGGTGGCACAAGGTGGAGATGTGAATTCAGGAAAGACCACGTGAAGTTGAGAGGGGGATGTGCTGGGAGTGGAGAGAATTGGGATGGGGTGTGGAAAGTGAGTATGATGAAAATTCATTGTTTACACATATGGAATTTTTAAATAATAAAAATATTATTTAAATAAAGCAAATTGTTGAATTGTTTTCCTTATTTTATTTGAACGTTTGTGTTTTCTTAGTCTTCATCATAGAATTTACTCATAATCTTCCTGGAGCTCCTTCGACATGTTTATAATTGTTATTTTGAATTTATTACCTTGTACATAATCTAAGTTGTTTCCCTTGGTGTACATTACTGTGGGACTAATATTTTAGTTTGGAGGACAGATATTGTCTTGGTGTTTAGTGTTATTTCTGGTTTTATTTTCAAACCTGGGTTTCTGAGTTAGAACATTGATATTGTATTTTGATATGGACATCTGTCCCACCTTTGTTGAGTGGGCATTTGAATCTCTATTTGCTGGTACTCCAACTTGTTAGGTTTTGGGTCAACCAGATGGTACTTGCTATTTGGTCTTAGGGACACTCAGTGTTGATATCCAAATGGATTCTCTGAAGTGTCCTAGCTTAGCTAGGCTAGTGCAGCTCCTCAGCTCAGGAATGAGCTCCCCCACCACAGAGAGCTAATAGGTTCTCACTGCAGATCCTCAGACGTCTATGGAAGGCACATATAATCCTATGTGGCAGGCGCTATGCACATAGCACAGATGTGTGGTGCTCTTATGCACATTTTTTGAAATTCCCACACAGCAAATACTTTCTTTAAAAAAGTCTTTGGGCAGGGAGGGGAGCAGAGAAAAATGTATAGCTCAATAAAAATCAATTTAAAAAAGTCTTTGGCAAATGTATCAATGACAAGGCTACCCAGGTCCAAAGTAGTAACACTTGCTCATAAAGTTGGCCTGGGGAATGTAAACCTTGATGGATAGAATATTACCCTGGTGCCATCTTTAGAGACATTATAGGGTGGGGTGACTTTGGAGAAGACCCAGTTGATAAAGCCTGGACCTTAGTTCCCGTCAACTGGGAGTTGAGGAAGTCCTTGTTTTTAACAGAGGAAGCTTTCCCCCATCATACATTACAAATACATGGTGGAGAGACAGTGGAGCCAAGTTCTAAATTCTAGTTGAGGCTTCTTCACCTAGTTCCATTCTTTCTTCGGATAGTTTATTGCCAGCTTTAAGTTTTTCTTTCCTTTAGCATCTGCCGTTGATTCACCTCTTATTAGCCTTGTATTGACTACAGTTCTCCTATTTTCATGACCTTCTTTGTCCATGTTATATTATCTTTACAACCCAAATCCCCATGTTTCAAATTCAGGACTGACAGGGAATAGCATAAGTGCACACACAAAAAAAGAATCTGTGCTTGTTGACTACATTTAATAGTGAATACTAAGTTTATTAAATGCTACCAATAGATTAATATATTTTTATAGTTGTTTTCATTTTTTCTCCTCAAAATTTTCAATCTGTGTCTGTGAGGAGTAATACAGATTATGCAGAAAATGTATTATTTGTGTTTGGTATTTTTTTCTACTATCCCTTTTGTTTTTTTAAATACTTTTTAATTTTATTTTTATTTTTGATATTACAATACAATTATAATATTTCCTCTTTTTCTTTACTGGCTGTAAACCCTCTCATAAAACTCTCTTAGCTCTGTTCTGAATTTATGGTTTCTTCTTTCACTGTCATATACTTATGTTTATATACACACATATATGCTCCTAAATATGACCTGCTCATATACTTATGCTTATGTACACACATACATGTTCTAAAATATGACCTGCTCAGTCTATGCATTATTATTTGTATGTATGTTTTCAGGTATGAGCACTTGGTTTTGGATAACCAGTTGGTGTGCTCTTCCCATAATATCATTTAAGGAGTTGAAAGACCACAAGCACAAGCCCCCCTTTCTCTCCAGCAAGACATCATAGCCTCCTTAGGGCATCATTGTCTCTTCTCCTCCCAGGAGAGGCAGATCCATATCTCTCAACCTAGAGGACTCAGAGAGAAGCAAGGGATGATGGTCTCCAGACTTGAGCAGTTGGTCTTAGGATAGCATGATGTGCTCTTCTTGATGAGGCCTCCGAGAGCAAGAGAGCCTTTTCACACTCTCTGGAGACTTGAAAACAAGACTGGTGGAGCTCGCCCAGACAGAGGGCACTTGATTAACCTAGCAGTGGCATCCTGATAAAGGGGTCAAGTGCTTCTTACTGCTAAGAATTCTCCATTTATTTCACAGGCAAGATAGTTCAACAGCATTTCTGTTCCCTGGGGAATGCTTTCAGGAGTGGCTCAGAGAAGAAAGCCAGGGACACTTCACTGGGGGGTTTCCCTCCTACTCTTCAGGAACCACTGCATAGGATCCATGCTCTTATCCTACTGGGCCTTTTGTACAATTTCTAGAAGGAAGGGACCAGAGCATGAAGGGAGCAGCTGAAAGATCAGCAATATTCCCGAGTTAGCTCTCACAAAATGGGCTTTATTTTGCTGCTTGTATCTTTTGTATCTGTCTTAGAAGTCTTCTTCTTTTATTACAATGGAAGTTGTTTTAGCACCCCCAATGTTCCTTCCTCCTTCACATTTTTCTATGAAGAACCTTGTCCTCTGATTTCACATTTATTAATAGTTTGGGACAGGCTACTCACACCCTCTGATCCACAAAGGGGCAAAAGCAGCTGAAATTTTAGCAGTGCTACTCTATATGACTGCAAGGGTAAAGAGGTGCTTGTCCGTTTGATCTACATTTGACCCATGACAACTGTAAACATGGGACTGCTACTGGTGGTACTGGCACAATCTTTAGAGTGGTGGTAACAATCTTTAGAGTGGGGTCAGCTTCAGACTAAATAGAAGCCAGGATTGCATAGCCATCCTTGCTTTCTGTGCACTGGCTTTATTCTTGCAGCAGTTTCTATGTGGTCACAAGAAAAGGAGGAGAGAGGAAGTAGTTTGATGACACTCTGGTTTGGTTCTGAACTGTATCCCTGGACCTTTAAATTAAATGAGTCTGTAAGCTCACTCCTTCCATCCCCTCAGTTATTTAAGTGACTGAGAAAAGCATCAGCAGACCTTAACTAGAATGAAAACTACAGGTTATCAGTGGGCAACCTATTTTGTGGACTCTCAATACACAGCCTGGCCTTCCTTTTAAGGTAATTTTATCAATGCACTTTCAATCAGGATAATAATATTCTCCATAAATAAAGCACTAATTTTTCATGGGTTTTATTGGTCACTGGATTTACTTTGACTACAGTCTGGGACAGGCTAAAATATAATCAATTTCTTCAATCAATGTTTTGACCTCTAGCTTGGTATATTGCTTTTCACTCAAATAGTTTAAGTACCTCTTTTACTATAAACCCTCATAACTGATAATGATCCTAGCTACTTTGTCATTATATATTCTTCCATTTTCTTACTGTCCTTGTTTGATTCTCCACTTTGTGAAAGTCAATTCATTAATCATTTCACTTCTTCACTATCAACATTATTTCTTCCAAAAAAGTCCTTCAGTATCCCAGTCTACTTAATAAACTGAAGAACTTAGTTTTCTTATTTCCAAATGGTTTTCTATCATAGAAGAGCCATAAATATAATTGGTACACTTATTGAACATTTACTATATTGGCCAAGTGCTTTCTGGTATTTTTTCTTTAATCAACACATTGCTGTGACTTTAGTTAAATTATAAATACTAATTCATTGTCCTTAATTTCTTCATATGCATGATAGATCCATGAGTATCAGTGACAAAACTACAAAACTGGCTCTACACTTGTGATCTCTTCACCAAAATGTAGATCTCCCTAAATCGGTACCAAATTCTAAGTGGCATGGCCTTCAAAGAAGTCACCTGCTCTCAGATCTCTGATTAAATTGTCCACTGATGCTAAGGTTAAAATGCAGATTCCAAGAGTCCTGAGAGAGCTATTGTTTGTGGTGGGAGATGATGCAGGGAGATGTTGGAATGGTCTTCTGGGCAACTCACCTGCTCCAGGTCCTCGGTTGACCTTTTGTTCTCTCTGTTTGCATCTTGGTAAGGCAAAACAAAGAGTTCAGCAGCAGTGGGTAAGCCAGGTAACACGGCCACCAGGATATGCTGGCTGGGAATCCCTGTGGCCTGTGGAAGAGACAGAGACTGGGTGAGTCCTAAGGAGAATAATGATAGAAACGCGGGAATTAGACAGAAGCCATACTGGAATGTGAGGAGTGGTGACTCAGGAACAGAGACACGGGTACTGTGGACAGTAGAGGACAGAATGGGCATCATCGGGTCATCAGTTAGGTTCAAAGCCAGAATGTTTGATTCAGGCGCAACTCCACATTCATTACAGGGACTGTTTTATCAGTCGTTTAGGCCTGTACATATATTTCCTTCAGTAGAATTTTATTTAGATTTTTATTGATTTTACTGAGCTATAAATTTTCTCTGCTCCCCTCCCTGCCTCTCCTCTCCCCTTCAACCCTCTCCCATGGTCCCCATGCTTCTAATTTATTAAGGAGATCTTGTCTTTTACTACTTCCCATGTAGATTAGATCCATGTATATCTCTCTTAGGGTCCTCATTTTTGTCTAGGTTTTCTGTGATTGTGATTTGTAGGCTGGCTTTCTCTGATTTATGTTTTAAAACCACTTATGAGTGAGTACATCTGATAATTGTCTTTCTGGGTCTGGTTACCTCACTCAATATGATGCTTTCTAGATCCATCCATTTGCCTGTAAATTTCAAGATGCCATTATTTTTTCCTGTAAATTTCAAGATGTCATTATTTTTCGCTGCTGTGTAGTACTCCATTGTGTATATATACAACATTTTTCTTATCCATTCTTATGTTGAAGGGTATTTAGGTTGTTTCCAAATTCTGGCTATAACAAAAAATGCTGCTATGAATACAGTTGAGCACATGTCCTTATGGTATGATTGAGAATCCTTTGGGTATATACCCAAAAGTGGTATTGCTGGGTCTTGAGGAAGGTTGTTTCCTAATTTTCTGATAAATTGCCATACTAATATCCAAAGTGGCTGTACCAGCTTGCACTCCCACCAGCAATGCAGGAGTGTTTCCTCTTGAAGTAACTCTAACCAAACAAGTGGAAGACTTGTATGACAAAAACTTGAAATCTTTGAAGAAAGAAATTGAAGAAGACACCAGAGAGTGGAAAGATCTCCCATGCTCTTGAGTAGGTATAATTAACATAGTAAAAATGGCAATCTTACCAAAAGTAATCTACAGATTCAATGCAATGCCCATCAAAATTCTTCACAGACCTCAAAATAAAGGTACTCAACTTCATATGGAAAAGCAAAAAACCCAGGATAGCCAAAACAATCCTGTACAATAAAAGAACTTCTGGAGGCATCACAATCCCTGACTTCAAACTCTACTACAGAGCTACAGTACTGAAAACAGCTTGGTGTTTGCATAAAAACAGACAGGAGGACCAATGGAAGCAAATTGAAGACCCAGATATTAATCCACACACGTATGAACACCTGATTTTTGACAAAGAAGCAAAAAATATAAAATGGAAAAAAGAAAGCATAATTAACAAATGGTGCTGGCATAACAAGTAACAGCTGACTTGCTAACCTACGACTCTCAGTACATGAAGCACTTCTGCTGGAATTCAAATTCTTAAAGGGGATGAAATTGATCAACATATATTACAAACCTATATGAAATAAATGTCCCACTATATATAATTAATACATACTCATAGAAATTAAAATAAAGATAAAATGGTTCAAATAGCATTTAGAAGCTTATTCATTGTTTAATTATTTGCTCTCATACCGATGGCCTAGGGTTCACTCTGATCCCATTCCCAAGATGGTTCTAGAATTAACTTTTCCCCTTGTGGCACTCAAAATACTATGTTTATTTCACTAAGATTTTAAAAGTCATATAAAAATAATTTCTTATTATCACTCCCATGTCTTCCTTTTGCATTTCTTTGACCCAAAGTAGGCTTTTGTCCAGTTATGTTAGTTTGGGACCATCACCCTTTCTCCTCCGACATATACCCTCCTCTTTTTCTCCTGCTACATGTGAGAATTTTACCTGTTGCCCTCTGCACGAATGATCTTTTCATTCCTCCTTGTGGGTGTCCATCTACTGTTGATATCTCAAGTCATCTTTTCGGGTCACCATCCTAGAGTTTGGCAATGTTATCCTCATCTCAAAGAGGCAGGTTACTCTGTTCACATTTACCCCTACTATAGCCCAACTGCAGCCATGTTCTCCTGTCTAACATGCTTGCAATCAGTTCCATTGCTACTGAATCAAGCATATTCTCAAGGAGTTGCATAAAGTGGTTCCATTCTCCCTTTTCAAATCAATTACCCAGAGCTCACATGAGCTTTTCTTGCTCCAGCCAAATGGAATTCTGAACAATTTCTCCATGTTTTAGCTTTTCCTGTAGGTATATTTGTGCATGCCTACAATGCTTCTGAGAATATCTTTCTTATGTATTTTGCTGGGATGTTTCTACATATTTCCTATAAGCCATCCAAAAGGCTATGCATTTCAGTACATTTTTTCATGATTTCCAACTGTAGTGATTATTTCTTAACTGTTGTTTTTCCAAATTAGCAGTAAATCCAAGACATTAGTACCTTTTGATTTCCCTAGAAGTTGTGCTTATGCTGAGTAAGCACAAGGTTATATGCAGCTCCTCACCATAAGGCCTTGAAGCATGAGTATGCCCTACTGTTCTTGTGTGTGTGTGTGTGTGTGTGTGTGTGTGTGTGTGTGTGTGTGTGTGTGTGTGTGAAGATATACTACAGGTTGGGATCCTCTGGAAGCTGACTCAATTGTTCTAGTGTGCTGAAGAAATCTTCTCTTCATTTCCTATGAGAATGGAGAAAATGGAGCAGAAATGGGCAGCATGAGCTGGGCTGTCATGGGGACCCAATGGGAGTCTCAAGAGGTCTCGGAAGCGGATAGACTGGCTCTTCAGAGATGTCTTAAAATGATTGATAAATTACTCTATAGACTCATATTTACTTGACATGATCTACTCTAAGGAGTATTAGAATAAGGCAGCCCTGAGTACCACCCCAGATAAGACAAGTCTCTCCCTAAATAGGAATCTAAGTATCTCGGACGCAGGGTAGACAGAAACCGCAGCAATGTCAAGAAGTGGCTCAAAGTCACCTGGGAAGGGTTTGGTAACACTGCAAGCTTTGATCTAACTGTGAGGTATATAAATATAACCTGTCTTCTGTGATTCCTTTATCTTGAAGCCACAATATAACTCTGGTTACAGCTGACACCATACTGTTATACGGGCCTACAAAGTTTCAAACTCTGAGTATAAGTTCAAGGCATCTTCATTATATGCAAAAAAAGATCTACTGATAGAAATTCACTTAAAGATAGCATTATGCTATGTCCATATCAAATGCCAATTTGGTGAACAAACAATAACCACTTTAATATGGGGCTCCGTCACATAGCAACAGGATAAACTGTAAACAAGATAACTCAAGCTGTCCTTCTTGTTGGAGGAGCACAATTAATGAGGTCCCTTAGGACTTAATGAAGTAGCCAAGTGTAATTACTGATCTCAAAGATGGAGGAAATAACTGGGACAAGAGAACGGATCAGTGGCCCCTTGGGGAAACTGAACAGCATTAATTATCCCTTATCTTTAGATCAATACCACCCTGTCCTGAGGGATGTTGATCCAACACAGTTGTTCTACATCCAGTTGGCTATTATATGCAGCAGACTGGAAATATTAATGAGCAGTGTTTCTAGACCACTGGGAAGCTGGTTGGAAGGTAGATGTTCACAGTTTCTGATCCCTAGAAAATGGGTATGAACAGAAATCAGCCTCAGAAATCTCAGCATTGCTGAGCTAATGCCTTGTTGATGAACTACTGGGGATAATCACAGTTTCCAGGGAACCAAGGTGCTTAGAAAATCATAGGTGTTGGAGTCTGGGAAAGGGTTCATTGAAGGGGATAACCTATCTTGCTTGGATATCAGAAGAAATAAATCATTTGTGGTACTGGTGACAGGCAACTCCAAAGACAGTAATCCTAATTTCTGTTGGGCCAGTAGTCTATCACTGAGCAATGCAAACAGAGGTGAGATGACAGTTATTTAGAGGTAACACAAGTTTCCCTTTCTCCACCCAAATATTCCCTTTATCCTGTTTCCTATTGTAAAAAAACTAGAATACATTAGTACTGCATAGACTTAAGGATCTATCGCTGAGGGTCTGACTTCAAACACTGACTTTTAATTACATTGCTTTTGCCTCCATGATGAATTTCTTTACCCAAAGTAGAAATGAACAAAAAATGAATATCAGCTCAATTTTGCTACTAAATATAGCTAGATAATATGAAACATCAAGAAAACGAAAGTATTTTCAGTGTTAAATATTTATAAATAAAGGCACAGGTGAGAAGGTGGATACTAACAGGCAGCATATGCAGTTGCCTTCCTAATCAAAGGTTATCTCAGTGTCTTTACTGCGCCTTTGTTTTCCATCAAGCTCCAGCATGTATTGGGAGCAGAGAAGAATATATACAAATGATATATTGGTATTTTCTATTGTGCCAAGAACACACGATGTTGTATCTTGGTTGTCAACGTAACTACATCTGCAATTAACTAAAACCCAGGCATCTGGGTGTTGCTTTGCTCTGCTGCTTTGTCCCACTGAACTTCACTTTGGGGAATGGGTGAGTAGGTATGGGGTCAATGGCACCGACTCGGGGGCCAGGCAGGGTGCAGCAAGCTCAGTTTATTTTAGCCTTATACTCCCTCCACAGTAGGGAAAGCAGCAGCGCTAGCATCAGGGTCTCTCATGGCAGCTGGAGACTGTTTCATGTTGTCATGTCTCATGTCACAGCAGCTGTGGCTGGGTCTCTTGGCAGAACTAGGTTGGCTCAATTTGGGGAAGTTGCAGGCTGCATTCTCAGATAGCCAGTGTAGTCTGGTTCAGGCCAGCAAGGGCCTCTTGGTTCCCAGGCCCTTTGTGCCTGGGCAAATAACCCCCCACAGCTGGATACACCTGTGAGGAATTTTCTTAATTGGATCATTTGAGATGGGAAGAACCACTCTAAATTTGACCATTTTAAGTTGGGAATATATGCCCTAAATCTGGATCAGTTAAGGTGAGAAGACCCAATCTAAATCTGGGCCACACCTAATGGTGGCAATCTATATAAAAGGACATGGAAGAAAGAAGTTTTTGCTTTTTGCTTGGTAGCCATTACTCTCACTGGCAAGTTAATTTATCCTGCTGTTAAGGCATTTCTTCACCGGTGTTAGAACCTAGTTCTTTGGGATTCCAAGGTATTTTGAAGACCAGGACTGAAAGACTGTCAGATTTGGGGCTTTACTATTGGGACATAACCATTGTCAGACTAGCTAGCTGGACCATGGCCTACAAGCCACTCTAATAAAAACAAAACAAAACAAAAACCCTCCTTTAAATATATTGATTCTATCAGTTTTGTTTATCTAACAATCATACTGTTTCTGATTTCCCATGTTTGGACACCGCATTGACCAACCCATGACCAGATGCCTCACTGAGGAAGAGAAGCAGATAGGGGAAGGAGTGTTTAAGAAAGATGTCTCCTACAGTCTTCAGCAATCCTGTGCCCACGGAGGAATAATCCACATCACCTTGCTACTACTCTTCCAGAAAGCTTAGGGGGATTCGAGGCTGGTTACATTGTAAGATCCCAAACATGAGAAACAGGACATTCAATTCAGTTATGGAGTTTTGTCACCTATTTATTCGTGAGAGTCTGGGGGAGTTATCTCAGTTGCTTTTTTTAAAAAATGAGGGCACTGATCAGCTTCTCTTGAGAATGAAAAGAAATCTTTTAAAAGAATTAAGACACTGACATATGGGTAGGTATCCTGTACCATGTGCTCTTAGAGCTGTGTGGTGACAGATAAGGATCTGGAGGTTGGGTTTCTATTATTAATTACACTCACTCTTGAAGACACATAGACAGTATTCTCCTTGGTTATACACAGCCATTGAGTTTTCATTTACTAGTGAAAAATTTACCAAATCCTGCACTCAGCTGCATGCATGCTGTCACAGACGTCCATGTCCCTTCTTGAAGAAGAATTAGCTTCTTAGGGGCAAAGGCCATATGTTTCTGAGGGCTGCACTGACCCAATAATAAAGAAAGGCATGCATATATGGATCACAAATATTAAGATACCAAACTGACATCTCCTCTGGGCTCCAGCTCTGTCTTCTCCTTCCTTTGCAAAGGTCCTGTTCTCCATGAAGCCATTCAAGGAGAGAAAAGGGCTATGTCTGATGGAGAGAAGGGGATTCTCATACTCACTTCCACTAGAGACTTTTTGATGACTCGGCTGATGTCCCTCCGCCACTCGGGGATGTCAGGGTTGTAGTCATCCAAGTTTGGAGAAAAGGCCAAGCGAAGAGACCTGAATTCCTCTGTGGATATAACAGTAAGTCCGTTACTACAAGTTAAATAGCTTTACAAAGCAGCCGGAACATTGTGTTTCCTACAAAGTATTTAACATTTACCATATTGACCCTTTTAGAAGGCAAAGTCACTATCCTCTTCTCCCTGTTATCTCTCTAACTATAACTTTGCTAAATTGAAGCCATAGATGCTGGCTCATACCTATCTCAGTAGCCTTTGCCCTGGGTATCTCTAGGATTTGAAATCCTGGACATTAAATGATCCAAGGTTCCTGAATACATGGTAATGTCATGATGCCAGAACATATGCATACCCTGTTCCTCTAATAGGAATGACATTTATTCCAGTTCTTACCTACAAAAATATGCTAAAGCTATTGAAAGTTTTTCTTGACAGACCATTCATCTTCATCACTGATATTTTAACTTCATTTTTTAAATGATATTACTATATTGAGTACATGCTACTATCATTATATGAGGGTATAATAATTACGTTATTAATACTTAAATTTATTTACATACTTATTCTAGTTTTAGGAGAGGGGTTGCTCATAAGTTTCATAGGATGGCATTTCATGCCATTCCTAACATCAGGGATATTTTTATTTTCATTCCTCTGTAGACCCTAAGTTAGTCTTGATCCTCAAGGAAGTGGGATGGTGGTATAGTAGGTCCTTCTGTATTTGGGTTGCTTTCATTGGTCAATAAAGAGACTGCCTTGGCCTTTTGATAGGGCAAAACTTAGATAGGCAGGGAAGACAGAACAGAATTCTGGGAGGAAGAATGCAGAGACAGAGAGACAGAGAGCCGCCAGCATGAAGCTGCCAAGTCAGACACACTGAATCTTTCCCGACCTCGTGGTGACATACAGATTATTAAAAATGGGTTGAATTAAGATGTGAGAGTTAGCCAATAAGAGGCTAGAACTAATGGGCCAGGCAGTGTTTTAAATGAATACAGTTTCTGTATAATTATTTTGGGGGTTAAGCTAGCCAGTCACCGGGAACATGGCCTGCTCCTCTTACTACAAATTGGTTGCCCAACGTGGTTGACTGACTCCATGTAAAATCTGAAAGAGCTTCAAAAAGAATTCAGAGTTTAACAGAGTTTTTGCTGTTTGCTGGCACTGTGCCACACAAGGTTTTTCCTCACTCAGCAGCCACAACAGTAAAAAAGCCACGGCAGTTTTAAAATGCCGGCTTTCTGAGCTATGCTTCCAGCGCCATCTCTGGCTCCTGCTGGAGACAGAGCATTTGAATGGGGTTTGTGACTAAAATGCTACAGCTTCTTGATGGCAATGTGGACTGTTGTGTGCCTGGAACTGTGCAGGGCTCTGGGGCACCAAATGGCTCTGAGGCAGGAGCAGCTCTGCCATGCTGAACTGTGCTGATCTCAGGCAGGAACTATTATAATTATAATAATAAGAGCACAGTTAAGGTTTAGACTGGGCAGAAAACAGGCAGTACCATATTACTCCTACATGGCACAACTTAAGCTTTTAAGAAATGCTTAACATTTTAAGAAGTGCTCCTGGATAGTAAAGAATTACAGATTCACAATAGGACAGATTCAGACATAAAAAACCTCTAAATGCGTCACACTGTTGAATAAAGGTACATAGTAGGCTTAAAAGAGAAAAGAAATAGAGTATAGAGAGATACTTTTTAAAAAGGGTAAAGTTTTTAAAGAGACAGAGTACACATAGTCATAGATTAAAAAAAATAAATAAGCCACATAAAAATGTAAAATTCACAGAATGTCTGGATTATGTATTTTATTGTGTTTTCTTTAAATTTTTGACTGTTTTCTTTACATTTTTTGACTGCTAAGTATAGAGAAACATTTCATTGTGTGGTCTGATAAGCTAAACCAGCATATATGTTCTAAAGGTGTCTTGACTTCAAAATTTAAGTCTAAGGATATGATGTTTTGGAAAAGAAGTTCTTCTTTTGTTTTCACAGATGATGAGACCCTGTGGATTCCTTCTAGAACAATAGGTATGATAGACCACAACCTCTTGAAGGTCACTGTGAACACCTTCAGAAAATTACTTCACTCAGCTGGTGACTGAGATGAACCTAGCACATAGGATACACCATGAAAGACCTGATTAACAGCACCCCCATACAGCAGGAAGAAGTTTGGAGAGAAAAAACTACACCCATATTCCCAAATATTGTTTATAAATGTTCTTTTATATTTAAAGAGGGATATGATATAGATATGAATAATTTGCATTGGTATAGATTTTGCTTTATTGATATAAATTTAAGGTCAATCTTGTTATATGTATATTTCTGTTCTTGATTAAGGTATTGTGATTGTGTAGATCATTTAAAAATGTAATGTATAATTAAGAAATATAGGTTAATAGGTAGTCATCTATAATAGTCAAGTTTGTAGTCATGATAGTTAGATTTTCTAGATATATATAGATATATTTCAGTTAAATAGGCATTCTTCATATCTTTCAAAGACTACAGAATATGGCATTTGAAATGTTTTAATAACTTAGGGCTTTTCATGACAATGAGACACATCTGCTCCTGGTAGCACCAAGCTACTTCAAGGGCATTAAAGAGTTAGCCATTTGGGCAAGAAACTGCTCTTGCCTGGACTGATGCATAAACTGGACATAAAGAACCCACAGAAAGAGGACTACTCAACTTGCCTAAAGGTAAGATAATCCTTTGGGGTTCCAGATTCATAAAAGAGTCTGTGAGACATTCTGAAGGACACAGAAGAAAGTGACTGAATTGTCTTTAAAATTTCCTCCTTCATGGAACTGTCTGCTGAATACTGTGGGCCTGTAGGTTGAAGATGGATGTTCCAACAGTACAGAGGAACTTTGGGTGACTGTCCAGACAGCAAAATGTCTCTGTCATTTCTAGAGTTTTGGAAGTTGCTTACTTCTTGTTTACTTAGGTAATATTATATCCTTCTAGAGTCTTTGATGGAATTGAAGAAGAGATAGATAGTTATAGTTTTTCTTTGTCATGATAAAAGATAAAATACATCTAAATATTGTAACTGTAATTCTTGCTTGATAACTGTTTTGTTATATGTAATTTTACTATGTTAAAGTTAAAGCCTTCCTTTTTGTTTAAACAGAAAAGGGGAATTGGTGTAGGAGGTCCTTCTGTATTTGGGTTGCTTTCATTGGTCAATAAAGAGACTGCCTTGGCCTTTTCATAGGGCAAAACTTAGATAGGCGGGGAAGACAAAACAGAATTCTGGGAAGAAGAATGCAGAGACAGAGAGACAGAGAGCCGCCAGCATGAACCTGCCAAGTCAGACACGCTGAATCATTCCCGGTAAGCCACGACCTCGTGGTGACATACAGATTATTAAAAATGGGTTGAATCAAGATGTGAGAGTTAGCCAATAAGAGGCTAGAACTAATGGGCCAGGCAGTGTTTTAAATAAATACAGTTTCTGTGTAATTATTTCGGGGACTAAGCTAGGCGGCACCAGGAACGCAGCCCGCGTCTCTTACTACAGGATGGCGATTCAGCTAACAATGATATTTCTAGAGGGATTTTCTGGAAGGAAACTGAAGGGGCTCCTAGGAGGAATGGAGAACATTTAGATCAAGGAATGCAGGACAGGAGTCAGCTGGTAGAGGAAGCCCTGTGTTCCAAGAAAGGGTCAACTTTAGCACTGTGTCATTAGCTGGCATCTATCCCAAGAAGGTGATGCTAAGGCCTCAGGCTGGTGTGAGCTTCAGAACACAGAGTCAGGGTGTGTTTTTATGCCTTTAATACCCCTACTTCAGTGTTGGGCACCCAGAACATGCAGAACACATTACTGTCTCCCTGGATCTGCTAGTTGCTCCACACTACACTTAGGATAAGTGCATTTTCTTACCACAGTCTTTTATCACACTTGACATAGTGTGACCTACCTCTGCTCTCTTGTGTCCTGCAGGGCTTCCCTGCCTGTGCATCGTGTACTGCTGGGCTGTGTCCCATGGCTTCTGCATCATGCCATCCACTTTCCATAACTGATGCTTCTATTTGCCCAACATAACAGCATGCCTGACTTTCCCTCAACCTCTCATTAGAGAGGCTTTCTGACAACCAAACAGAGAGCATCCTTCTCTCCACTAATTGACTCCATCATCTGATATTTCTTGTCTTCTTTATATAAACTGGTGTGTGTGTGTGTGTGTGTGTGTGTGTGTGTGTTGTGTGTGGTCAATGAGGACAGAGGTTTCGTGCTTTTGACCTTGGGACTATACCTCACAACTACAGGCTTTTAAAGATCATGCATGGATCATGTAATTTGTGGATGTGTATTCAATGTGTAAATTATTCTATTTCCATGAGGGTTTTGTTATTATTCATTTACTTATTTGACAACCAGTTCTTGTTTCAAGCATGTTATTGTGCTTCAGTGGGGGCTAAGTGACTTCAGTGATGCCAATTATACATCTAGGAAGCATAAAAGCCCACTTGTGCATTTCCTAACAATGCTAACGAGCTATCAAACACACGCTTTGAAAACTGTTACATAATAAGATGTGGATTTATGACAGTGGCTTTGTTCCAAGGGATACGGTTTTCAAAGTTTGACTATTTTGTGAGTCACTGGCCACCCGTGTGAACATCCCTGGTTCATTTCTGGTGGAGAATAATTACAAGAATATAAATGTGCAGTGTGATAAACGGCAGCATTAAAGAGTCACCCACTGAGTTCTAACTTTACTCTGAAGGCAGAGGTTGATGTCATTCTCACTTTCTCCTTACCGCTCATCACAGGGCAGTGACTTCATCTATCTATAAAGAAAGGTGTCTAGCCTAGTGGAAGGACACAAACAGTGCAGCTTCCTCATTATCACTTAACACACGAACCAGCATGAGGAGAAGATAGAATGGCTTAGAAATGTTCTTCCTAAGAATTCAAATACATGAAGAAGTACTGGAAAAAATAAAATGCCAATTAAGTGGCATTTTTGAAGCTGTTAAAGTAGACCAATTCAATACATTTGCCACCTGTAAAGGCAGACCTGTGTCCCAGAACATTTGGGGAGAAAGAACACAAGCTAGAGGACCTTCCTTTCAGTCTGTTTGGTGGCTTTGGGCAGACCAGTCTTCCCCTATCATGTCTCAATAGCATGCCTCCTACCGTTCAACACGATGTTTCTTACTTTCGCTCTATTTTACTAAGCTCTCTGCTGGTATCCTCTGGGTGTACCTGCTGGCCTCTCTTAGGGTATTTAATCTAGGAAACTTGCAACTGTCGATTCTATTTCTGTCACTTTACGAGGTAAATCCTGACTAATTTAGGAACATATATTAGGACCATGGGGGAGATATTTCTTTGAAATATAGCCATAGCCAAAAAAGACAGAGCTGTCCTTTTCCCACCTCTGTAGGAAAGTGGAGACTAAATTCCCTAAGTGACAGTAGTAGCTTCAGATGGTTTAATCACACTAATGACCCCATATACTCCCTAAGGCTCTCCAATACACTTCTGCCAGCTAACCCCGGGATAAAAAAAAAACCCACTATTTCTTTTTTTCACTTAAGTACAAGGCTTCCTGTCTAATTCTGGTCAGTATAATGTTTATTTAAGAAGTCACAATGCATTAAAAGTTTCAAATTACTGGGCATACGCTATTGCTCAGTGAGATAATACTTGCCCACAGGTATACCACTAAGGTTCAGTACTAGTACTTCCCTAACAAAAACACAAATTTAAAAAAGCATTTCAAACAATGTATATCACTCACTATATAACTTGTCTGTCTGAAAAAGAATGGAGGATAGTTAGAGCATGCCATCTGTTCTATTAATACTTTTAATGAAGAGAGAGATGATCCCCCCCACTGAATGCAGATAGATGGATGAATGGATAGAGATAGATAGTAGATAGATATAGATATAGATAGATGAGTGGATAGGTGGGTGGATGGAATTATGGATGGATGGATGTTTGGATGGATGGATGGATGGATGATACCCACTGTATGTAGATAGATGATAGACAGATGGATAGATAGATGATCCCTGAATGTATGTAGATAGATAGGTAGGTAGATAGACAGATAGTTGGATAGATAGATAGATAGATAGATAGATAGATAGATAGATAGATAGATAGATGCATAGATAGATGATCTCTTACTTCTACCTTTAGAAGATGACTTTAAAGATACTGAGCATGGGGGCCAAAGCATAGCAAGGGAAAACTTATGTGTAATTGACCCTTCTAGACACAGAATTCTTATGCTGTGTTTGTTCCTTATACTTATGCCCATGTTTTCTCATTTGTAAAGCAGGGATAATTATAGAATTTTCCTCTCAAGTCTGTTCACAGGATTTAATAAGGCAGTTCATATATCTCAAGTGCTAGGGACAGATGCTGGTGATTAGAACAGGCTTCATCAGTGTTAGCCTGTGTCACTGACACCATTGCTATTAATGGAACTGTCACAAAGTAGCAGAATGACTTTAAACAAGCAATTTCGCATGTCTGCCCACAATTCCCTAGCAGTAAATGATGGTTTGGATAAGAACAATACAGAAACCTTCTAGATTTAAGAATCTCTCAGAGATTCTAATAAGGAGGTCATGTACACACCTGATAAGCAGGACAATTTGTGACATCCAAGAGGGAGAGGGATACATCTAAGGAGGTGAAGAACATCCATGGAAAGGATATGAGTCACATATTTAGAGTCTTGTAGTTTTAACGTGAATGTCCTGCACATGTTCATGTTTAAATACTTGGTCCTCAACTGGTAGCATTGTTCGTACAGATTACAAAACCTTTACAACAGTGGTTCTCAACCTTCCTAATGCTGCAACCCTTTAATAGAGTTCCTCATGTTGTGGTGACCCCAACCCTAAAATTATTTTTGTTACTACTTCGTAACTGTAATTTTACTGCTATTATGAAGCATAATGTGAATATATGTGTCTTCCAGTGGTCTTAGGTGAAAAGTCATTCGATGAAACCCACTGTTTGAGAATCACTGCTTTAGGAGGTGAAACCTCACTGGAGGAAATATGCCACTGTCTGTGGGTTTTGAGGATTTTATAGTCTGACCTTATGTCTGGTGCTTTCTGCTCTGCTTCCTGAATATGGATGTGATATTATCAGGCAGCTTCCCCACCTGCTGCTATGTCTTACCTGGCACAATGGACTCTATTCCTTTGGAAAGGTAAACCAGGATATTTCAGGGTATTTTGGCACAGAAATAGAAAAAAAAAAAACCAACACAGAGGGCAATTTCAGACCATGAGCCCAGGGCTGGGGTTGAAGCCTAATTCCAACCATCTCCAGTGGGGGATACTTACAAATAGCACAGTCACTTCCCTTATGCTAGGGTTTCTGTAAAGATTCAATTCATCCCCAGAACATAGAAAGGAGACAGGTATGGAAATTGAATCAACAGCTCACCCCACTGTGCATGCTGACACGGTAGCCCCCTGGTTGGGAAATATCTAAGTTTATTTCCTTTTGCTCTCTAAGCTGATCAGACCTCTTCAAAGGGGGGAGAGAGGCAAAAGCATGAGCTCTCCCACCGAGTGATCTCTTTCTAGAACAATATCCTTAGGCCTTTTCATCTTCAGACATGTTCAAAGTTGCTTACAAATTACTCTCTGGTTTTGAAGGTCAAGTTGGCACAACAAGGAATTAAAAGAAAGAGATGTATTCCCCAAAGAACAATCTAGACCTACATTACATTATTGGAAGCAATTGATTCTGGAACTGGGTTAAATTGATATTTGGGGAAAAAAATGTCTCACTTCTCTCTCTCATATTCCCTTTCTTGCTCCCACCTTCGAATTCTTTCTCCTTAGCCAGCAAACATATTCTGTATCTAGTTTTAAAAGCTTGTTTTCTTTAAAATTTAATTTCCCATGATACATATGTACTACTTTCATATTAATAAACATTTACATCTTTACTATCTTCTCGTAACACTGAGTTCATATCCAACTAATTAGCTTTCTATATAGAAAAAGATATTACCAAAATGGGATCAACCTGTAAAAACTCTTTTTAATCTCTCATTTTGAAGTAATAATCCTACCTTTCCATTTCAGTAAATTTCATCTCACCTAATACTTAGAATATATTAGTTTCCCCAGCTGATCACAAAATTGTACTGTGTGACTACTTCTCCAACTGACATGAAGTCCTTGGCTGGCCTCTGATGACTGTAACACTTCTATTGCTTTTAGTCTAGTAGAGGGTTTGCTGTTGTTGATGGTATCATAAGTTTTTCTTGTTGTTGTTTCAAGTACAGATTTGTGAAAAAAGTTTAAAATTTTTGAATAATGGAAAGGTCTTCTTCAAATAGAATTGAAAAACAAAATCTCCATGAATGAGCCATTTCCTAATAAGTAATTTTAACTTCCCACATCTCAGCAAAAATTGTAATGAGTTAGCCGTACTCATGATGAGGTACCAGGCTATCCCACCCACACTGATGGAGCTAAGATTCTCCCTGTATACAACAGAAACTTCCAGAATACCATGACCACTGCTCAGCTAGTGAATGGCATTCTCTACGTGCTGCCGTCTCTAATCCAGGGGAGTCTTTAGCATCATGGACCAATCACATCTGAGGATGTGGGCAAGGGTGCATTAGCCAACACGGGCACTCACCATAGACTGCAATGGTCTTTGTGTCTTGCAGGATGGCATTCCCAGCTGAAACCTGCACTGTGATGGTATTCATTCCTTCAGAAGTGAACTTGAACGATATGCTTCCCTCCAAGGTGATCAAGGGCTAAAACACACAAGGGCATGGAGAGAAGGGAAAGTCACAACTGTGGTTGAAACAACCTCTGTCTCTAGGTGTCACCACATTTTCCATGAGCTGGGAATAGAGACAGGTTCATCCTGGTGATCCACTCTATAACTGTTCTTCCCTATCAGCTGAAGTCCATGAGATGGCTGGAGTAGGAGCAACCATAAGTGATTCTGCGTCTTTCCTAGAAATTAACACCTGCCTCCTGGTATCATCCTGAGTCAGGACTTGGGAAATCAATATGTCTGATAGGCCTTGGGTATTGACAGGATACATGTCTCTGCTTACTTCTCCTACTCAGTAGAACTTTTAATCAGATGAACCAATTGAATAAATGAAGACCAGAAGGTTCAAATGTATCAACAAACAGTGAAAATTTCTAAGCTTTCTGATATTCATCTGCAGAATAAACCATTTATAGAGCATTATGTTGGAATTCAGCAGCCCGGCCTCAGAAGTGAACTCTAGATAGGGAGGAGTGGCCTGTGTGATGTTACTCTGTAACACCAGTTTTCTGGAAGTTGTTGCTGTGAAAACAAGTACTAACTGGATAATAGTTTAAGGACTCTAAAGAAAAAAATGAGTTGAAAGAGTCATGCTGTAACACAGAGAATCGTGTCCTAGAAGAAAAAAATTAATCTACTGACATCTCTTGACTGATTCCTCACAAATACTTCTTTTCTTTCTTTCTTGATTAGTTTTAAAATCAAGATTCACAATATTTCATAGGGAAAGCATCCTGTCTTGTTGAAAAATTGGCTTTATTTTATAAGGTAGGAAAAAGAAGCAGAAGAACTTTGTTTTACTCTCTTTCTTTCTAGTGATAACTTTCAGATAAACAGCAACCCCATCCTGACATCAAGGATGGAAGGTTTGGTTGGTGAGGTCTGGCTGCAGACTTTCTGGCAGGACTTTTGAGGAACAAGTCCAGTGTCTCAGAGGGATAAAGCAGGGATGGTTCACCTAGAGAACACAAGTGAAAAGCAATGTAGAGATGTAGGGGGAGGAGCTGGAAAAGACAGATGGAGATGAGGGAAGGGAAGGAACCTGGTGAGGATTTGAGCACAGGTTTTTATGGCCTGTGGTCATAGAAGCTCAGGCTACACTCAGACGCAAAGCCATAAGCCAGCTCATCCTGTGGGGCTCCCAGCAAGCATAAGCTGCGCCTCCATCATTGGGGACATCAGGAAGGCCAGCTCACCTCTGTGTTGTTTCCGTACCACCACACGTATGTGAGAGTGCCCACTTGGCTGGGCCAGAGGACTGCAGTGGCGTTGACCTCTTTGTTCTTCGTTGTGACGAAAGGGAGCGACAGGTGCACATGCTCCAGGGGACCTGAGGCACAGAGGAAGAGAGAGGGGCATAGAGAGGGAAGAGCTGCGTCAGCTCCACCTTCTCTGCTCAGAGAGGACACACATTCAGCCTGGAAACCCCAAACATTGCAGCCACATTCTCCAAGGGAAGTATTTGCTGCTTTCCCTACTCAGAGATAAATCCGTGTAACGAGCAACCACATTTGACAACTTAATTTACTGATTCATCTTCTGAGTCTGAGTTATGTAAGTGGAAAAGGCAAAAATTAAGTAACTCACGAAGTCCAAACATCAACAGCTAAAATATAAGAGTTCACAGGGATTTACCAAATTCTCCCACAAGGCTATATTCTCAGAGATAAACAGGATCTGGGGTCTCTGGACGTCTGCTAGGGATAAGGATCAGGAAGCCATAAACTCCCCTTCAATAATTACTCTACGGTTTAAGGTGTTAAAATATGGATATGTATAAATGTGGTTGTATCTACACCCGAGAAAAAGCCATCTGCTTTGGCTAGCACGCAACACATTGGTATTTGGGGCTGAGTTAGGCTAGCCTAGAACTGCATTGCTTACAAATGGAAAGTGAGCTCCATGTAAATAGGCTCCAGGCATCAGACAATACACTTTACTCCTGTATTCACTTCCTATACAGCTCTCGGGCTCTCTTAACCACATTGTTGTCTCCCAGCATGCCAAGGCTTGATCTTCCCCAGACCCTTTGTTTACAGACCTGTCTCAGATACTTGTGACCCTCCAACCAAGCAGAACTTGCTCTTTGACATCCTCATAACCTATTCCGAGCTAAATGAATCAAATGACAAGGAGCAGGCGGGGCAGGTCAATGAGAAAGGATGCTTGTTGCGCCACTTCAGTGACCTGAGTTAGGATCCTTGTTACCTATGTAAAGATGGAAACGGAGGAGACTCCCCAAAGCTGTCCTCTGACCTCTCCACATATAGTGTGATGTGCACATTCCCAGCTCACCTTGCATAGTACACACACACACACACACACACACACACACACACACAGAGAGAGAGAGAGAGAGAGAGAGAGAGAGAGAAACACAGAGAGAGAGAGAGAGAGAGAGAGAGAGAAACACAGAGAGAGAGAGAGAGAGAAAGAGAGAGAAACAGAGAGAGAGAGAGAAAGAGAGAGAAACACAGAGAGAGATAGAGAAAGAGAGAGAAACACAGAGAGAGAAAGAGAGAGAGAGAATCAATTTGAAAGGAAAATAAAAAACAGATAACCTATTCTAGAAATCCAAGGTTCATTCAATAGGAATTCATTTTCTCTATGTTATAGATGAGCATTCAGTTTCATTTTTGTTTTCTTTTCCAGTCAGAACATCGGAATAAGGACAATGTCTAGGTGTCATTGCAGCAATGATGAGGTGGGATCTTTGCTGAACTGTGGCCGAGCCATTCATTCAACAGTTTTGATTGCCGCTGGACTCTGGGTGTGGTTTTCGGTGGTGGAAACACCCGGAATTTGGTGGTGCTTAGGTGGTTTGGAAGGAAGAAGGCAGTGAACCTCCAAGGCAGAGTTGGGGGGGGGGATACTGTTGATAGAGAGCTCCAGAAATGGCACCAAGCATCAATGACTAGAGAGAATGATTGTGCTGGAAATCTATTTGGAATGTTCAAGGATGAGGTTAGCGTCGGTGGAAGCATCCTGAGAGGGTGTGCCTACCAGGCTAGCTGGAAAGCAAGAAAACCCAATAGGGCAGTGCAAATATGGAGGACTAGGATGTAACAAAGGACATCTAGGAAGCACTGAGGACCCAATGCATGCTGATTGAGCAGGCCCTGAAGTAGAAGCATATGTGTTTTGCAGTTGTGTGTGTGTGTGTGTGTGTGTGTACCCAGATACAGGTATGAAATTCAAAGTGCAATTTTCTATGGCCCCTTGCATTTATTTACTTTTTAGTGATATAAAACACCTGGTTCTTGTCATAACTGTATACTTTCAGAATGTGTCATGAACAGAAAGACAAACTCCTGGCTCTGAGGAGCCCCAGCTATTTACTGAACAAGCAAGCCCATTCGGCGTTCTATCATATAGGTACTTGCGATGCAGAAAAATGACAGCAGGTGGCGCTGCATCATTTCATATTATTGCAAAACATACAGAATTTCTAGAGTGAACTGCATTTGCCTTCTTTGGGTTATTAGACTTTCTAGAGTGCACGAAACAGCTGATGTCTGTGAGAATGAATTTTTTTTGGGGTGTGTGTGTGTGTGTTTAATGACTGTGACCTACCTCTTAGACTTACGTTCTAAAGCTACTTCAGCTTGCATATATCTAACTAAATCTTGGATATGTATCATGTTGCTATGCCTTTAAACATCTAAAAAATGAAAACTCCATGAGAAGTAGACACTGTACACACTATAAGGAGGATGTGTTAAAGCAGAACTCCTTAGACTTCAGTGTTCGTAAAAACTGTGCGCATATGCATGAGGGATGTTAGGGTGTCATTTTTCCTGATAAGATAACAAATTAGATTTGAGCTAGAACCCAGATCGCTACATTTATATCATTTAATTCTGGGGCAGATGACCTACTAAACTATACTTCGTATGATTCTGCTCTGCCACTTCCAGGCCAACATAATAATGGTGTCAATACTTGAAAGTGTCATGATTTTTTTAAAGCACACAAGTCAGACTGTGGTATCAGAAAGACATAGGCTCATTGCTCCTCTACGGGGCGAAGGACAGAGATGGATAGAGGATCGATTAAAGCACCCAGCTCATGTTTTGTTCTTGTTGTTTACTTTTCATTCAATAGGTCCTCAGATACTCCACTTCCCTGACCCCTGAAAGATGGCCAGGAAGAGGCAGGTTTCTGAACCGAAATCCTCATTCCCTCTACATTTTCTGCCCCATCCAGCCGAAGGCCGAAAGTCTGCACCAAGTGTCTCATTAGTCTGCAAAGTAGCAGAGCACAGTGAACACTATCTCCAAGGAATTTCCATCTGTCAGGCTTCAATAGATTACCCTGGCATCCTGCAAGAGCTGCGTGCTCACTCCTGGACACACTACAGTGGGAACATCAGCTCCATTTGTTTCTGATGACCTTTGCAAACTCACGTTGATAAACCTTTAATTTGGAGTCAAATCGCCTTTTTGTTCTGGTGAGTGGAGGGAATGTGTATTCAAGCAAGCACTGTGATTCCTGGGAGAGCCTTGGGATGAAGGGGAAGCAGGAACAGAGGAGAGGTCTGAAGGGGAAGCGGGGACAAAGGAGAGGTGTGACAGCTAAGAATGGCTGCCAATTCTCAGCTAACTCATAGCTCACTTAGTCCAAATACATCTGCTACTCTATTGTGAGGGAAAAATCAAATTTTATGAATTGGCAGAATGTCACATAATTTGTGTGATAGAATCACTGGATGCAAAATGTGCATCTTTTGACAGAGGAAAGAATTTAGGCTTAGAGAGAAGGAGTGACTCACCCAATCAGGGATCTGTCCTTAGTCGCTGTGGTGGCTCTACTGGTTGTCAACTTGACAGGATCTAGGATCATCCAAGGATCAAAGCTACCTAAATTCCATCAAGTGTCAGGAACCTGGTAACTACAACAGCCAGTGTACAGCAACACTCAAAATTAGACTTGATGAGGGAGCTTCTGGATTGGGATAATGGAGGCAGAGAGACACACTCTGAATTTGGGAACCACAATTCCATGGGCTCGAGTCCAGAACCACACACACACACACACACAAAGCACAAGCTGTCATCACTCTCTGTCTCCTGACTGTGGATGCAATGTGACCAGATGTGTCATGTCTTTGCTATCATTGGTGGACTGCACCTTCAACTGTGAGCTAAACTAAACTTCCCATTTTTTGTCACAGCACTGACAAAAATGACTGATACAACCACAATGTGACTGCACAGTGCCTTTGTGTTCCATCTACAATGTCAACCTACCCTTTACCTATATATCCTGGACCTTTGGCACCCAAAACCAGTCACAACACCCTGGATGTTCAAGATGCTTAGAGCGAGACTCTCAGCATAAAATTATTTTGAACTCCAATTTTTCCAAGCATTGGTTTTGCTTCTAAAAGAAGGGGCTTCTGTCACCTATGTGATCTTGTCTACTGTATGTGAAAAGATGAGCAAAGTCATCATTCATGGACCAGAATATGGGTCCTTAGGGCAGGAGCCTGAGAACACCTGCTGAGATAATAATATGGGATTAAAGTGCATGCAAGCTGTTTAAAACATATCCTGCTTCAATAGGATTTGCATAAAATAGTTAATTCTCACCTCCCCATTTCAGGCTTAGACAGTGGTACAGTGTATGAGGAATGCGTACCTACCCATTTAATCAACTTGAGTCTAAAAGATTAAAGTCAGAATATAAACATTCTATTATAATCATCTCCCATGAAGGTTAAAGCAAAATATTTCATCCAGTTAACTACTGTCATGAAATAAGAAAATTTGCACATGAACAAACATCTTTCTTTTAAAAGTAAAAGCTTTAGAAATCCTTATTTCCAGAATAGAGATAAAGTCTACATTTCTCTCCAGGATTTGGTAAACCTAGGGTCCTGAGGAGAGTGGTGGGTACCTTGATGGACAAGAACAAGTGAACAAACTACGAAGCATCTACAAGTTACAAGACGGTTGAGTCACAAGACTAGATGGGGGATCCTTGGAAATGTGGACAAGAAGGTGTGACTGAATTTAAAAATCATGTTGACAACTGAGTACAGAAGATGGATGTAAGCTTTCTGAGACAAGGAATGCAGTTGTTATTGCTCGGGATGATAGCCTTCCAGCAAAAACCACAGCCTTACTATGAGAAGAGGTAGGATGAGATACACAGCCATTCTTAACAAACACACTCTTACTTCAGTGGCAAATTGTTTGGTTATTAATATTTTGTGGCATCTTTTTAAAGATTGTAAGATTATTCGAAGCCTGTCATCACTTTTATTCCCATAAACACAGTAGGTAGAGGATATTGTGTCCTAGACCGTATTGGAGTCTTAAGGTCCTATAGGCAGTAGAAGGGGTAGGGGTCTACGTAACATGGTATGAACCTAAAGCTCCTTTTGTTTCAGGAAGCAGGTGAAAGGAGAGGATTGCAGACGGGGGCTACCCAAGCCAACTTCATCACTGACACTCACCTTAGGGATCAGCCTGGCAGCATGAGGGAGTGAGTCTGACATTTTAGATAGTTGATTCCAGCTCTGTAAACCTCAGCAAAGTATGGTTTCTAACCATACCTACCTCGTGGATGGTTTTCAGAACTGAGGTAATGTACACAGAAAGTGTGGTTAGTGTAAAGCCTGACCAGAATACACGGCAAGAGATTAATAAAATATAACCAAAAAGAGGAAGATTGGGTAAGCAAACAGGGAATTGGGTCTAACTTTGTTCAGAACCAAAGAAGGAAATGTGTTCTTAAAAGCACTCTCACACCTTGGTAAGACACACAGACAAGTCATTATCAGTCACACTGTCTGCTGGCCATCCCTAACGAGTCCCATCCTTTCACTGGACCACTACAGAAAGATGTTTTTGTTGGGACTTTCTACATTCAGTTTCATTCCATGGGCCAGGTGCAGGAGAGAGGCATAAAATAATTTCCATCATTAACACTTTGGCTCTTGAACTTGAAATCTGAACATGGTCATTTATGCAAAACAGCACATTCCATTTTAGCATAAATTATTACTTTCTATAATAATATGGCAAGTCCTTTAACCATTGGGGGAGCCTCACATCTACAAATCCATATGCCACTAACTTACTCAATTTAATTTGGAAGTTATTATTTCACCTTGTGGCTCACAACTTCAACTTCTTTATTGGGGAGGGCACCTAAGAGTCTTGAACCTGTTTCCTAATATGGGGAATTTTATATAATCTTTCCCCTTAGATCATCTTCTCTCAAATCAAAGGCCACTTGCAGATCAAAACCCCAGAAACACATTTTTAAAAGGAGAAAAAGAGTAAAGGGATCATTCCTGGTAAGATATCCCTAATCTTATGGGAGAGAAATTCTTCACCTGTAATGATTGAGCTGGCATTCATCCACTGATATACAATGATATGTGTACCATTGAAATACATTGATAGGTGCTTGATCACCTATCAAAGGCAGACTGCATATCTCTGAAGGCTCTGGAAAAGACATGGGAGGTAAACTGAGAACAATTTGTCTTTATCCAGAGTCTAAGATTTTATCTCTCACACTTTTTAACTTTCTTCTTTCTCTCTCTGTTGTTCTCTTACATTCAATTTCCCTTTCTAAAAGATATCTACTGTACTACCTCTAGATAAGACACTATACATTAGATTTTTTAAAGGGCAAATATTCAATATATGTTATAAGTCAACAACAGTAATAACATACAAGTTACATGTAAGTACAGGACAGCGCTGTCAGACCCCAGACTGTTGTCCACCTGCACGGTCACTCGGAAAATGCCCACATTCTGATAGACATGCTTGATTCCATCTTCCATGGAGCTGAGGTTGACATAAGACACTGCAATGCCATCTCCAAAGTCCACCTGGATGAGTGTCCGCTGCACATCACCCTGCAAAAAATGGGCAGTGTTAAATGGAGGCGAGTTAGTGCTTAGCTGCTCTTGCCTTGGGGTCTGAGGTTCACTTGTCTTCCTCTTATAGTTGAGAGCATCTCTCTTCTGCTATAATAGCATCTTTATAGCAATTAGTTTGCTGAGAATACTCTCTAAGGCAAAGGGGTACCAACAATCAAATTTCCAAGGTTTAGAATAGTAGGTGCTTGATACCAATTTAGTTGACTGTAATATTCAGTTAATTAGAAGACTTTATTAATATTCTTATCTGGCATGGTCAAGGACCACGTCTTAGGTCTTCAAGAACTGTTAATTGTCTTTACTTCCAGTTCCTTAACCAAGTTGGAAAAAGAATGTAAAATGCTTTGCTTAACACCTGATATGACATGAGAATTAGAATTATTTATAATTATTATTAGTCTTTTTGGTTTGCTTGCTAACTGTTTTTGCAAATAGATTTTTATCTCGGTATGTTGTTCTACCAGAGCATTTCTGTAGAATATTAGCCTGGGAAGAATAGTAGGAAATGGCCATCATTTTCACAGATGAACATGAAGTCTAAAATGGTTTCGTCATTTACTGAAGCTTCACTCAGCTAGGAAACTACAGTCTTGGATAATAAACCACTGTCCTTGAATTTCCCATTAATTTCTGTAGATAAAAGTTAGTCCTATGGCTAAAGCACTGAAGGTCTCGCTCAGTCTTGAATCTTAGTCGCCATTAATAAGTTATATGATTTCATATAAATCATTCAGCTTCTCTTTGAGTTAGTTACTAAACTTACGAAGTGGGCATAACAGTACTTTGCCATCTTATTTAATGTGTTGCTATAAAAGCTATATAAATAGCAATTTATACAGTGATATGCAAATAAATAACTGCTGAATAAATATTAAAATGAGGCTTAAAAGATACACAATATTTTTCAAATCTTACTTTAATCTATTGTTCTATTTTTCTCCTGTGTAGTCAGGAGATGAAGTCTGCTTTTACAAAGTCCTGTAAAAAGAAAAGACCTTTGGAATGATGGTTTAGACTTTCAAGGAACAACATTGCTTAGACTCAACTGGCAAAATTGAGCTTCCTTCCTTTAACACCTTCTTTTTTTGATAGCCTTCCACAGTTTCAGGAAAACAACAAAACAAAACACAAACTAAATCACCAAAACCCTTTGAACTAGAAATGTACTTTTGATTAAGTAAGGTTTATTTCGTATTGCATTTTTTGAAAAGGCCAACTTTACAATGCTGACATTTAAAGGATTAATACACAGAAAAAAAAGTGAAGCAGTTCAAACCCTACGAGTATCTGTGACCTACAGCTTCAATCTGTGCCCAGTAGCATGGTGTGGCATGCACAGTGACCAATGCTCAGGCAGAGGGAGCAGGGCTTTCAGTAAAATCACAGACTTAAATCTTACTCTGGGTGAAAAAACAAAAAACAACAGCAACACCACCACCAACAACAAAACCCTCCATTTAAGCTACTACACAAATATCCACAGGTTAGCACATTGAATTTCCTCATTTAATGAGTACAAATGCCAGCAATCTTGCTAATATGTCTGTCATGTGGACTACTCAAGTGGATTGATCAATCTTTTCCTTCTGTTCCTGGTATATAACTACTTCCACATTTTCACAGGGTTCAGAGTCATTAAGAAGTCAACCAGAGGTATGGTTGAGGGAAAGGAAGCTAGACTTTAAAACAGGTGTCTGAGATAAACATGAGAGGTAGATATCATGGTTTGTGGCTTAAAATGAACAATAGGAATTGCACCAGAGACAGAGGAGCAAGTTTAAGGTAGGTTCACAGAGTAGGTATCAAACAGGGTCCATATTTGTAAGACAACATGGGAGATTACACCTTCAACCAACTCTGCTTTAGCCTCTACTAAGAGGGTGTAGCCACCCACCCAACTCAGAAAAGGAAGATTTTAGCTGCCACTACTTGATTGTACAATTCCTTCACTGTCCTGCTGAGTTAGTAGTTCTCATTTCATTTAGACCTTGTCACTTATAAAAATCTTCTCCCAAGGGACAGAAGAGATAGCTCGTAAGTAAGGTGCTTTCCCTGGAAAAGCATGAAGGCCTGCATGGAGCATATATTCTGAACCTCAGTGCTGGGGCTTGTTGGACAAGAGATCTCAGAGCTTGTGGACAACCCAGGTAAATCAATTTCCAATGAGAATCCAACAAGAGACTAAACCTCAAATAGTAAGGTAGAAACCAACAGAGAAGGATACCTTACATCTCTGTGGACAGACAGACAGACACACACACACACACACACACACACACACACACACACCTCCCTTACCATGCTCTGTTTTCTGTTTGTCTAGTTGTCATGATGGTTTTTAGGCCTAATGGTATTCTTAATTCTCTGCTCATGATAATGCTCTCCCTGTGGAAGATAGGAGACAATCTTCACACCAGTGCATTAGTAATAAGGGTCAGCTTTTTATTACTGAGAACTCTGAAGGTCATGGCATGGCATATTCCATTTAAACAGGAAGTCCCCAGGATCCTGGATGTAGTGGTAGACCTTTGTGTCTGAATTATGCATGAGGAGGTAAGAATGCCAATGCACTATGTCTTACTATTAAGATAAAAATTACAGATAAAATCACAGCAGGCACAGATTTGCCTTTTCAGTGGAAATAACTGGGCCCTGAGCTCAATGTATTGGCTAACATATCATGATCATTGACTGCTTGGAAATTCATCAGCTACCCTCCTTTAGTTTTCCTAACTATTTTAATTACTACATGAAGCAGGGATGACAACCCTCTTTGGATAACAGTAATAAGAACAAAGTAATGATGGGCTAAGTCCTAGATAATCCCTTCCCTGGACAAGCTGGCACATTCATTCATTCATTAAATCAATCAAATATGGATATTATAGAGTATCTATCTCTTATAAGATACTAAATGGGAAAATGTGGCGAAGTAAATAACTCCAATGACAATGCAAATGTAATTAGAGCTCTTAAGATTTTATGGACCACTTTTGAGATCAATGCAGATTAAAAGGTATCATAAACTTGTGCCATGGGGACTTATGGAAAGTTACTCTGATTGGGAACTTCTGGGAAGGACTCCCAGAGCAAGTGAGATGAGGCCTGAAGGAAAAGAACAAGGCAAAGGTATAAGTCAGGTGAAGATTATGATACCTAGGCAATGAGGACATGGGGAAACAGATGTTCAAGGAAGAGACCAGGAGCATAAGGAGAAAGTGAAATGGAAAGTATTAAAGGATAATAAAAAGAAAGATTGTAAGAATAGGAGAATGCAAGGTAAGATTATAAGAATATGCTATACAATGGCTAGAGAGGAGAAAAAGGCCTTTAGGTCTTGTGAGCTAAGTTTCTGATTTCATTCTTTCTTCTAAGAACAATGGCAAGATAGCAAACTGTTTAAAGAAAGAACGTTGGGAAGACAGCATAGTGATAACATTTACTCCAAATGATCACTCTGTACACTAGCTGGAGAATGAGCTGAAAAGCATCCTAGTGTGCTGGGAAGTCAATGAGAGATAATCCATAGTGGACAGAGTAGACGATGGTGGATGGGAAAGAGATTCACGGTGAAAGTCTGTGTGCCTCTGATAAATTACTCGGTCTCACTGGTACCAATATTCCTCTTAATGCAGATACCCAACTACTCTCCAAGACTCATGTGTTTCAGGGAGCCTCAGGAGATGCTCAGTCCTGGTATAGACTAAGATTATTTATAGATGATGTTGGATGTGTGCCAAATATTGATGTCCTCTGCTCAGATGCTGAACATTAGATTTTCCTTGGCTTTGGGTTTGTGCAAGGATGAACTGAGTACAACTTAAGCTTTTTGTATGTTTTATTTGATTGTGTAAAGGGATGATGGAGATTCACAGACTTCAGGGATGCAGACACTAACATGCTTCCATAAAACTGTATACGACTAAACTCAGTTTTAGTAGACTGGAACTCAATCTCCAAGTTCTATAAGGCACATAGTTGGGTACGGTAGCTCACACCTGCAACCTTAGCACTTGGAAGTGTGGGACCCAAGGATTACCATAACTTTGAGAACATTCTTGGTAAATAGTGAACTCCAGGCCAGTACAGAGTAAACTGTACCTCAAAAACTAAAAAGTAAATGCCACCTGTTCTGTGAAAACTGTGTATTGGGAAGATACTGAGGTAATTTGTATAACTCTTAAAGGCTGTGATTTTTTTTATGAATGTCAGTATCAAGGATGTCTAACACAATGCCTACAGACAATTCTTTTGTGTTCAATCCAATTTGAATACTGCACATTTCTATGTGCTTACATTTCGAAAAATTTAGTTCTTTTGAGATTTTCAAATATGAGTGTTGCATCTACATTACTACTGTCCCTTAACTCTCCAGCCCTCCCTGCCCTTTCTTTCTCCCAAACTCAAGACCTCTTCATTTTAAATTTTATAAATGCATATATGCTGTACATATATATGTATAGATATACATCATACTGAGTTTATTTATCATTGCTCATATGAACATATGTACAGGGTTGACCACTGGGGATTGGACAACCAATGCTGGAGGCTTCCTTCCCGAGGAAACCAATTCTCCCTGTCTCAGCAGCTATTAAGTATATTCACACCTATACACCTACTGGGCAGGGGGCAGGGCAGCTTTCTCTGTAATGCAATATAGAGACCCCCCCTTTGTAAGCCTTGCCTCTAGAGACCTCCAGCCACTACACCTACACCAAGGTGTGGCCAAGTCTGACCCCTCAAGGTGCTCATCATCTGTGTCCCCATCCAAGGGGCTCCAAAAGCCAGGTCCCACCACCAAAGTTCTCTGATGGCTATAATGTCTGTTTCATGCCCCTCCCTTGAGGTGAGAGTGACCAGTACCTGCCCTACAGAAAACTATCCCGCCAATCCCTGAGCTTTCCCTAAATTCAGGCCACATAAACCCTCTAATCCCTGGCCACCTTGGAAGGCACTGATCCTCTCCACCACTGCAAGAAACCCTATATAAACTGGTTTCAGCTCAGTTCTCTGCTGCTTCTTGTCCAAGCAGAGGCAGCCACCTCCTGGGCTTTCTCCTTCCAATAATCTCTTGTGTAAAGTTTGTTGTGTGATGTGGCTTTGTGGGATTCCTTGTCTTTGATGGACTCCATAGGTCTCTTTGCTATCTGAGCTGTAACACTCACATCCTATGGCCTTTCATCCAGGGGTAGGAACTTGTGGAATCTCCTCTCATGGTATCATTTCAACTAGTGTTGTCATTAATGCCAGTCTTGTTAAGGCAACTATATTGTTGAGACTTCATGGGTTCTTTATATTTTCTTACATTATCTCATTTGGCTATTGACTTCCAGGATAGCAAAAGGGAGAAGTGACTTCTATTAGACACAATGAGTGGAAACTGAGGCATGTAGAAGTTTAATAAGATGTTTAATATCATCTCGCTAGTTAGAAAGTGCAAAATGTTTTAGTTTTACCTGTCATTTAACTTGTCTGTCTAGCTGAGCTTTCTGTTAGATGGAGAGAAAGGTGGTATCAAAGATAAAACATCACTCACTTCTCCTTTCAATCCTTTCCCAGCTTTGATTATACTTTCTCCTTTGTCAACAGACTTATTTAAGTGAAAACAGTTTGGTGTGAACTCCAGTACTCCATACTGCTCTCTGGAGAAGTAACATGTTTAAGGCATAAAGAAGGTAGAGACTTATGTGAGACAAGCAATATTCATAATCCAGAGAAATCTTGTGTGTAATTTAGTTACTTCAACTCAAGCAATCAAAAGTCATCCCTTCTGTAAGTATAACTGCACCAAGATCAGCAAAAATCTTGACTCTTGAATCAATTCCTCACTTCCATTGCCCTTTAGTCATCTGTCCACATGAACATAGTCACAGAACAGACACAAGCTCAAAACCAATGCCTGAGAAAGGCACAAAAGCCATAGGGAACAAATACAGGAATACTCCAAGTACTGTACTGACTCTTGTGACAGAAAAACAAATATATCAGGTGGACACAGTAAAGACAAGATTAACCTGAACAAATGAAAGGCATGTGAACCCATCAGTTCCTGTAACACGGGCTCAGAAAGAATGGTAAAATAACTCTGTCAGAGACTCAGTACTGATAGTCCCTGTCCTGATGTGAAATAGTGAGATGCTCCTGAAATCAGCAGAGACGTGGTGCAGACAGTGTGTTAGAGTCTGGGTTAAGAGTCTGGTCCACACAGAGGCTGTCTAGGGCTCTGCCTCAGACTTCACAACCTTGTGTTGCAGGATCCTAAAACAAAATGCAATGTATAGAGGCAACTACTGCCACTGAGTATTACTCAAAATAAGCAAAAAGAGCACAGGCTCTATTTCATAGGGAGGTGCATTGGAATGAGAATATAGAATGCTTGATGGCTTTTGCAGTAGAGTGAGGCAAAAGGCAGAAGAACACCAGCAAGCGTGGAGGAGAGAGTAGCAGATGAGGGAAAATCATGAAATATTATAGTTTAAAAAGGGATCGAGGCCATATTAACATAACAAATACTGAAAAATGAATTGCTTATATCTACTATTTACATATTTAAATATGGAATAAATTATGGGCAAGAACCAGAAGATAACACAGATATTATATTGATTAGTAGTGGATCTAAAATAAACTTTTTTGGGAAATATGTTCTTATCCTAGTACTCTTGAGACTATAAATTTAGGTCCAAAATAAAGTGAACTTGAATAATGTGATATTTTTATCCCTTTCTCCCTATTGCTAAAGATATTTAGGCAAAATAATGTAATCTTTGATAGCCTACAAAACCTAGTTCAGTTGTTCAAGGTGTCCTTACCTTCAAACGGGGCATGCCACTAACTGGTAGAATGAGTGAATGGGGAGAAATGTGCTTATCCTACATGAATGGCATAGGCAAGAGGCTTGAGTGTGTAACAGAAATGCACAAATGCCCCCACAAGACATCCACTACCACTCACTAGGGAAGTAAACAGAAGAATTCTAGAATGATTGTTGTACTAGAAGTAACAGCCAAACCTTCTTGTATTTATCTACTTAAATGTTAACCTCCCAAAACTCAAACATTTCCAGATTTTCCTGGAATCACAGATTTGAGCAAGGCTCTTCTTAACTTCACCCCTCCTGCTGCTCATTCAAGGAAGGCATGGTAACAGCTCTGTTGTACCTGTCCCAGATGGCTGGGGAAGAGTGAGGTCAACTCTACAGGAAAAAGTCATAAGCTTGACTAAATTCCAGGCTTTGAAATCGCCTTTCGAAGTTCAAGTGTTAGAAGCTGAATCCCAGTCTAGCATACTGAGAGGCAGGGCCCTGGCCTTACAAATGGATCAGTGTAACCGTTACAGGAGTAGGTTACTTGTTATAAAAGTGGATTTCTATAAAATGATGAACTCGTCCCATGTGCCTGTTGCAGGGAGGCATGCTCTTGAGTGTGCCAGTGTTCAGCAGCTCTGAGGCACATCATGCGTGATGGATTCTTTGTTTCTATGCTCCACCATAGAGTAATGTGCCAAGAATGCTCTCACCAGATGTGAGCGTCTGGGTCTTAAGCTCTCGCACCTCTAGAACTGCACGAACTAATATTTGTTACTTTTAAGTTACCTATCCTGAATCCCTCTGTTACAGCAGCACAAGATAAAGACTAACTAAACTATGCTGAAGCCTGTGAACACAGATCCAATTCTTCAGAGATTAGTGATGTAAGGTGATCCCAGTGTCATGTACCATGTACTTTAAGATACAAAAAGAGCTATAAAACTACTGGTGTGTGCCTGACACTGATTAACCTTAATGAGGGAAAGGGTAACCACATTGGATGCCTGGTGTAGGAGGTTCTAATGTTCATGTGTTACTTTCATTGGTTAATGAATAAAGAAACTGCTTTGGGCCTGATAGGGCATTACTTAGGTAGGCAGAGAAGACAACTGAATGCTGGGAAGAAGGGCAGAGTTAGAGAAGCCATGGATCCTCTGCCTTAAGATGGACGCCAGTTAGAATCTTTGGTAAGCCACAGCCATGTGGCGATACACAGATTAATGGAGATGGGTTAAACTAATATGTAAGAGTTAGCCAATAAGAAATTAGAGCTAATGGACAAGCAGTATTTTAATTGATATAGTTTCTGGGTGGTTATTTCAGGGCTAAGCAAGCTGGTCGGGGAACAAACAAGCAGGCCCCCTCTCCTTACAACAGATGCCCCATGTGGTAATTTGTAAGTGAAAACCAAGCCCTTCTTGTACAAAACACACCTGTCCTGGACAAGGAACATTTGTGCTTGCCCTCACTTCTCTCAAGCACATTTTCAGTTTGTGAGCCTTCTTTCAAGAGGTGCTGCCAGGGCTGAAATCTCACACGATCTCCCAGACCAGCAGAGATTGTTCCTGATAAATCTTATTATCATCATACCCTCTGGGCGTTTTTATTTCAAAACAGAGCTCTAGACACCTCAGAGATGACATCCAATACCTATATAGTGGCTTAAGACAGTCAGTGCCTCTCCATTGCCTTCTCAGAGATGGCTTTCAAAAGCACAGATATCTTTCCAAATACATAGACTTCCTGTCCCTCTCTGTAGGCAAGGCAATACTGAGGTCAATGGCATGACTCAAAGGGTGACCAGCTACCACACCAAAAGGCATCATGTTTTATTATTTCACCAGAAAACTCAGGTTTGCCTATGCTAGTGCAAGAAAAATCAAACCAGAACTATATATATATATTTCACTTCTAAGAGTGGAATGCAGAGGCCTACCTTTCCAGGCTCTCCTCTGTGGACTCTGATTTTGGAAATTTGCTTAACTAAGCATGCAACTGCTTCCTGATAGAATGCCCAAACAAAGAGTATTCAATAGGACCCTCACAAAATGGGTTAATCCTTTACTTGTGAATGGTCTAATGCACCATATCTTTTGTTGAGCATCATGTTTATTCTAATGTTCTTATGTCTTTTGTGCTCTGGACCAGTCTTGCTATGATCAGAACACAGGGCAGGAAGAACACATGGCTGGTGTGAGAAGACAGATGCTGGGAAGCTGAGGCTTCATAAAAAAAAAAATAGAGACTTTTGCTGTATTACTACCACTGCACAGTGACTTTAGCATTTACCTCCATAGGCTTTGGAAGAAAATCCCTGGGACTACTAAATGGCATAAATCATATAAATGCTTTTGAATGACATTTTAAAATCAGTCATAAAGCAAAACACTCAGCTATGTAATAAGAACGAAATTACATATAACAAAATGAGTGGTGGGAAGGTTCCTTTAGGAATAAACCTGTACAAGCAGCTTTTCCTAGTAGTAAGATATATACTGGAAATGTATCCGTTTTATTAAAAGTAAAATGGAGAAAGGGGAAGAGGAATGGTGTATTCACTGGGGGTATGTGGAAATGCACATAATGGTGAAAAATAAAACTAAAATTGTACATACTAATTATGTTGTTAATGTAGCTGGATGTTGGTGAATACCACTTTTTCACTAGTGAGAACTCATACAGATACACACACATACAGCAACAACAACAGCATCAGAACCTTGTTGTTTTCTTGATTCATTACTAATCTTTTAAGTTAGCTTTCAGCATTTTGCATCTACCATCTCTGGACAGACTAACCAAGTTACACATACTCTGAACAAATGTATGAATTCTTCCTTGGGAAGTCGCTGAATTCCTTTCCCAAATTATTACATTGTAGTGAAAGAGATTTGGGTTTACAGAGGTTTGTGGAGGTCCAACATGAAGGAAAAGGTGTACTAAAAAATCTCTACATTCTGTTATGGAAGCCAATTAAATGTCCTCTGAAGTATATTGCACCTTAGAAACCCTGTTTAAATGTTCTAACAGAGGATGTTCATATTTCCTTGGTTGAACAATGCTTCTCTAGTTCATTTTCTGTCCTAAGTAGGACAGTGTTCCTATTTAAATGAACATGCAACTCTTGAAGAGAAAGATGCAAGGGAGGGAGGGAAGATGGAGACATCCTCTTTCTTATGCAGTCAGATGAGCTGAATCATCCCTAGTAGTGCGGATGACAGATGTCACAGTTAGATCATGCTCAAACCATACTTTGCACAAATGGCTCTCTACTTTTTCTTTTATAAATTAAAGATGGGTAGAGACATGACCCTCATTAAATAGAAATAGTCATTTCTATTTCAGATAAGCTGAGTTTCCTGTTTCATTTTGGAAATGTGTCGTATTAAAAATAGGTATGTTGACATCTCTTCAGGATGTTAGAGTAGCACCTACATTTAGGTGAAGAAGAAGGATGTATTCAAGTTTTCCTGTCTCACAGTAGGTGTTAGTTTCACATCAGCAGTGGGTGAAGGTTAGGGATGAGCACCTGGGGCAGGGAGAAGAGCAATCTAGTGGAGAACTGCAGGAGAAAGCTTGCCTTTCAGACAAAGATGAGGGAACCTCTGATTCTGGGGTGGCTGTCTTCCAGGAAGCAGGGTAGGACACTGAAAATCCAACCTGAAGACTAAAACATGTCACCAGACATTGGAATGTTCACTGAACTGGAACTATTGCTAATATACTGTTTCTCTCTTTACTTCTCAAGGTAGACTATAAGCATCTGCCGTCTATGACTCCAATGAATATGAACACTGTCATGTACGTGGTCCAGTTTTGAGCAGAGAGAAAAGTGGGTCCCAAGAGAAAGCTGCTAACCAATGCAATATGAACTGGAGACAGTAGACTGCTCCCTGAAATCAACCTATTTTGCCTAACTCATTTATTTTTCTCCTTTTAATCTTAGACAAGAAGAAAAAAGAAAGGAAATGTCTCAATTAATTCCAAGAGGCAAAGAGAATAAAGCAGAATGGAGCGAGGAATAAGACATGAGAAAATCTCAAATTTCATGGCTTATTGATATCAACCCCCACTTCTTTGTGTAGGAGGAGAAGTAATAACCAGGCTTCTAGGAGTGAACTGAATCAGCAGCTCTGATACCTGTCTCAAACTAATTCAGTCAGCTGCCTCTTTGTGCCACTTCTTACAGCGCCAAATAGGCTTTCCAGTGGGGGAAGGATTAAAGCCAAATTCTGTTACATGTCCAAATAAAGGAGGGTCTCTTAGGAAGTTTCATTCAAAGTGGTCTTCTCTGTCATCTGAGGGCTTGAAGTATCCTGAAGTATTTGTTTTTATTGTTACATTTTGGGGACTTTAATGTCCCTGTAACTCTTTAAAGAATCCAAGATTACAGTTGGTATACATCCATCTAATGAGGACACAGACTTCTCTCCTCATGCTTCACATATAAATCCCATGGAAACTATAACCAAAATTTTGCTTATTGAGTTCTATTCTTTGTATATAAATTGAAGTATTTAAACAATGGTATACAGACCAAATTTTTAGTTTTAATCCCTTGCCTCAGCCTTAATTTTAAAGTCTTAAAATATGCAGAGAATTGCCTCTCCTTATTCGTACAGCTGTTTTAAACAGATTTAATTATCTTCTGTAGTGCACAGACACCACTTCTGGCTAGCAGCTCTTTCAGATAAATTCCTTCCAAATTAGTGTTGTTGAGTTCCTAAGACTGATTAGGTCCTTCCTGGTCACCGCGTGCCTGCCAGGCTTGCACCGGATCTCTCTGCAGAGCTGAGTGATGGTAGTGGCAGTCTTCGGGCTCATTAGGTGTTCATTAGTGGTCTAGAGGCTATCCATCATGAATGATTTTACAAACAGAGATGCCACCTCTCATTGCATGCTTGGGTTTCAGGACAAAATACTTTTGACTGACCTCTTAATAGTTGGGCATAGCTGGAAATGTTTGACTTCTTAGATAAAATGTCATGGATTCTTCCATTTCCTTCCTAGGTTGGTTCCTTGAACAATTTCTTCTTGTTTTTTAATGAAACAATAATGTGTTATTTCAGTTATCAATAAAAATTATTATTATTAATGAACTATTATGTGTGTGTATGCGCACATGTGCTTGTGTAAATCATTCTTGACTTTGCCACAGTGAGTCACAGTGGAAGTACCCTCATTTCTCTGCAATGCTGTTCCTAATGAGGGTCCTTCTTTATATGTTTGATAACTTTAAAAGCAACAAGAATTGGTTAGATGACAGTGGACTTTCTAATCAACCATAACAAAGTTATAGTTATAGAGTTGAGTAGCACCAGATAGGAATCTTGTGGGACCCTGTTTGAATTATGTTACTAAAGTGTTCTGTCTTCTATGTTTTGAGGGTGATGTCATATACTATGTGCATGAAGAGGTTTCAATTCAATTTGATATAATCAAACTTACCAACATCCTGGCTTGGGTATATACTGAATACATAGGATTATGTAGGAGCATGGGCACTTCCTGCCATTGAATTCCTTCTGTCAGTAAGACATTCTCTTGTTTTCAACAGTGTTTGCATTGATACTCTTATGTTAGAATTAGGACATGAACTAGTTCAGGATAAAAGAAGAGATTTTGCTTTCAGATGAAGGCTTTAAGATGCTGGGATACAACTTGAGTTTAAGAATCTTTTCCTTTCAAGTTTGGGCATTATCTATATTCTCCTAGGGCTAGCCATCCAAGTCCACATATGCTTATTGGATTTTTTTATTCTCCTACTGAGGTATTAGACTTTTGGAGCACAGACACTGAAGTTGTAGCTTATGATGACACAGTTTCTATTTCAGTGATATTCATGGATTATTGAGAGATTTCAAAAATGTTATTACGATATCATGCAACAGATTAGATTTATTTATGTGATTTTTCTAGTGCTTCCTACTTCATATGATTGTACTGTTGTCTCAGAAAGCTCCCAGTTAACTCAAAGCATATGTTCTCACAACAGACTCAATAACAAATGGAAAGTACAAGCTGAAAAATTGGCACTAAGCAAAATATTTATTGAAAAACAAAATATGCATATGCAATTATCTGAGAAGACACTTGATTTCTCAATGGTTGGTTGACATGAACAGAAAATGGAGATTACATGGAGGGGGTTCGTATGCAAGGCACTCAGTGCAAAGGAAGATCACCCTTCAGCCTAACTTCATAGAGAGAAAGTAAGAAAGGCACAGTATAATTTAACCATGCGACAGAAGCACAAGTTTTGGGTTAAATTTCAACACCAACATGAGGAGGTGAATCTTTCACTCACTTCTGCATTAACCATGACTGTGATGCTGTATCTGAAAGTAGTATGGACATCTGGGGTTCTCGGGCACCTGAAAGTCTTACTGTTTTTCCAACATCAGAGGTGTCACATGGATATCTATCTCTCTTGTTACAAAGCATGGTATTAGGTGTGGAGTAAGAGGCAGACACTGTTTTCAGAGTAACTGGCATATCATATTCAAGTAAGAAATGAAATTCAAGAAATTTTTGAGGAGGATATATGGGCCCATGTTTTACTGTGTAGCAACACATCATACTTTTTAATATGTAGGAGTCTTTTTTATTTTTGTTTGTTTTAGATAATGTCTCACTGAATAGCAACTGGCCTTGCCTGTAGTTTACTATGCTGTATTCCAGGCTGGCCTGGAAACCTCCTCCTGTCTCTCTATTAAGTACTGATATTAAAGGTATGTGCCAGCATGCCTGATAATACTCATTTTTTATGAAATGATAGTTCAATTTAGACTAATCTTTAATACAAGGTCATGAACATTAAACTCCTTGGCTGCTGCTTTATCTTGTTTATCAATACCCTTTTAGAATAAAGTATGCATTAAAAAAAGGCAAAATTATACAATGTAGGAAAACCCAAGAGAAAAAAAATAGTATCTGGATTTGTAGGAATATCTTCAATAATCTGTGAATACTTTTTGAAAATCTGGAAGGATATTTTTGATAGCTTTGTTAAATAGTATGTTATATAAAACTTGGGGGCAGCCACAAGCCAGTCTGACTCTCATGCATGAGAACTCAGTTTTTCTTCTGTTGCCAGATCACTATTGCTACCCATACCAGTCAAGGCTTATGAAATTGAAAAAGGCTTGGAAAATACATGAGGTTTTAGCACCAAAATTAGTTCTTTGTACCTCAGGGAAGTGGTAAAATGGCAAAGCTTGAGTCTGACTGTTGCTCTACTATTTAGTAAATGCATCATCTCAGGTAAGTAATTCTGCTTCTCTGTGCCTTTGATGAGGCTATCTCTTCTCTGTGTAAGGCTCGTGTGAGATCTTCTTGAAAAGCTCTGGGGGAGACTCGTATAAGCCAGAAGAGTTTGTGCTCAGTAAGTTTCTGACATCTGAATTACTATCACTGTGTAGATGTGAATGTGCACTGGCTTCTCATATATTCTTCATTGTACGTCCCACAAGTCACCCATGCAGATGCACAAAATCAACAGAGAAAAGTAAGACAGAGGCTGTCATTCATTAGTACAGAATCTGATTATCATGTGTGAAGTCCCCAGGCTCTGCTGATCTGAGGTGAGTCATCTTCATTGTGTTTTCTGCCCAAGAAGAAAGAGTATGAAGGAGCTGTGTCTGGCAGCAGAAGGCAGCATATTTCATACCTGCTGTGCTTGCTCTGGGCACTCATCTAGAATGGACTGGCTTGATATAATTTTTCCCATCTTGAACACATCTCAGAAATGAACTCTCCAATGTTTCCACATCTTCAGTCTTCTATGAGATGCATGATGCTCTTGTTACATGGAAAGGGAGTGGAGTAGTCGAGACCCTGAATCCTACCTCTGTTCTGTGTTCTCTATCATGATGAAAAACATAGAACCTACCTAGACAGAAAGTTCTACTCCCTAAGCTTGGCTGTATTATGCTCAGATAGATGGAATGCAGTGTAAATTCTGACCTAGCATAAGTACCCAGTACTTCAAGAAATTGTTCTTCTGATGTCATAGCTAGATTTTTCTGCCTTTGAGAAGGAGCAGCCACCCACATTTAACATGTAGATAAGTTTTGGTTAGAGTATTAGTACTCCAAAAATCCAAGATAGGCTTTCTTTGCCAATCTCAAGACACAAGCATAAACTAGTGTATTTTATACAAACTTATAAAGTGTTTTTGAAGAATAAAATATGTATATAAATATACAAATTATTAAATATGAAAATTGAATTAATTTATAAAAAGTGGGCATATCTATTCAGTATCAACAAATCAAGTAACTGAAAACTGCTCATATTGCCCAAATCCCATCTTTCAGTTCATTACCCACCCAACAAGAGTAATAATTAGTCTCCTTTTATCATCAGTTAGTTTTAGTTTTCTCTGCAGACTTATTTAGTGAAATAATGCTACATTTATTAATTATTAAGTATCTGAAATTAGAATATAATTGCATCATTTTCCCTTCCCTTTCCTTCTTTCTACTCTTACCATGCATCCTCTCTTGCTCTTTCTGGAATTTATGCTCTTTTTCTTTAATTGCTCACACACAGAAACACATACACACAGACACACACAAACATATACATACACATACACACTCCTAAATTTATAAATACAATCAACTAAGAAACACACCAACAGATATAATAACATGGAAATGGAAAAGAGACAACCAACCTTCAAAGAAGAACTACAGGAAACTAAGGAATACCAACATCAGGAAGAATAGTCTTCCCCAGGAAAGGGTTTACTCAAACTAAGAGTCAGCCCTGAATTTATACGCTATGGAACTATCTTTTTGTACACTGCAAATACGTATTATTCTCATTGATTAATAAAGAGTGGACTGGCTTGTAGCTAGGCATAAAAAGGTTAGGCATATTTGTGGACAAAAGAAAGGGTTGGGAGATGGCAGAGTCACCAGGAGAAGTAGAGGGAAGCAAGATGAATATGGTGTGCTGGAAAAAGGTACTGGCGCATACTAGAGCATAACTAAGAAATATGGGTTAATTTAACTTGTATGAGCTAGCTAGTAACAGTCCTAAGCTATTTGCTGAGCATTTATATTTAATAAAAGTCTCAGTACAGGTGTTTGGGCGCTGGCTAGTGGGACAGAAAACTCCACCTACAGTCATATACATACACAAATTATTTTTTCCTATCTTACTTCTAAAGCTAATTATTGGAAGGAGATTCATCCCCAAGTATCTGTCCATAACTTCAGTTTGTTCTTTTCACTATGGCACACTATTCCACTATGTAAATATGTTATACATATCCTATTATCTTATATATATTGTATAGGCATTTTTACACATTTTCTGGCAGATATGTGAATGCACTAATGAATAATATAGTAGTTTCTCCTAATTAGAAGAGATTACCTTTCCAATTCTCACGTCAGCCTGAAACAGAAGATCCCAGATAGTTTACATGGATAGGAATATGCTACTTGGCCTAAAATGATTTATGATTTTCTAATTTCAATAAATAATTTCCAAGAATAAGATTATAGGACTGGAGAGATGGCTCAGAGGTTAAGGGCACTGGCTGAGCTTCCAGAAGTCCTGAGTTCAATTCTCAGAACCCACATGGTAGCTCACAACCATCTACTATGAGTTCTGGTGCCCTCTTCCAGTACGTAGGCATACATGCAGGCAGAATACTGCATACATAATAAATAAATAAATAAATAAATAAGTCTTTTTAAAAAATTAAAGAATCAGTTCATAGAAGCCTAGGAACAGTTAAGTGCAATGACCTGGAAAGATTAAGCTAAAGTACTTAGGATTTTGTTACGTACACATACACACACATAATCCTAGTTATATAAATATACATACTTCCTTATATATAAAAAGAATATACTCAATTTGTATGTTACTTGTATGTACAATTAAAGAAACAGAGGTCACGAATTTCAGTGTGAGTAAGGAAGGAGCACATGGGATGGGTTTGAGGGAGGAAGGGGGAATGATGTAATTACAATATCAAAAATAATGGGAATTATAAGAAAAAATACTTACAGTTTTGATTAAACATGGCAACACAATCCTAACTCCTTCTTCTTTCTCTCCCGTCATACTCCAAATCCTCTGAATTTGCTTTTCCCACTCCCACTTTTTGTCCTGCTTTTTTGCTTTACTAGAAAGACTGTGTGTAACTTTCTTATGAATGAGTAGTCTTTTCTGATTGTTTGTTCAAGACAAGGTTTCTATGTGTAACAGCGCTGGCTGTCCTGGAACTCACTTTGTAGACCAAGTTGGCCTTGAACTCACTGAGATCCATCTGCCTCTGCCTCCCAAGTGCTGGGAGGTGTGTGCCATCACCTACTGGCATGAGTGAGTATTCTTAAATTCCACCACATACAACTGAACAAGAATGTGCATATGTGGCCATGTATATGCCAGACAACTCACGTATGTTAAAGACTGAGGGCCACTGGCTTCTTGGAAGAGAAGGCTGGAAGCCAACCCTGTGCACTTCAGTGTTGATTTCATTGCCTTCATTTTAAAATCCTGTTATCTTCGGTCAAATGCTGGCTGAACTTATATATGCAGAAAATGTGGTTGAAGACATGATGATAGTTAAATAACTGAAGTCATGTATTTAACACACTTAATCTTAAAAACCATCTACCTTATTCCAAGATGACAAGTTTGACTTCGCATAGTTCTAAGGACATAGAACACATTTTTCTTCAATTCACCACCCACATAGTCATACATTTCAGACAAACATCATTTGTCAAAGAGTAATCAGTGCTCATGATGATATCCTCATTGTGTTACCAAGATACAAAGTATCAACTGTCAAAGACGTTATACTAATTTATACCTTAGTGCTATATTTGATCAGTATATTTAACCAGCCTGTTGCTTTGGGGAAAAAAAAAAAGCAATGATGTCAGGATGAGAGAGGCAAAAGCACATACTTTTTTCAGCTGATTAAGTCTTTGTATTTAATTATTCTGGGGAAACCATTTACACATTTTGAGAATGTAGTCTCCTAACAATGCCACTAAGGAAGAGTTAAATCCAAAGAGAACCACGGATGTAAAGGAATGAAAACCAGTTTGCCGTAAATGGAAAGAAACTGGAGAATGTGTCAGGAAAAGAAAGACGGCAACAGCAGACGAGAAGCTAAAAGTAGAAAAAAATAACAAAAATACTTGCAACTAAAACTTGAGAATGTGAACAAGGATATGTAAACAAAGCCATGATTTTGTCAGAATATCACATGCCCTACAAAGCAGAGGACAACAGAAGTTGGCCTTACCTCTTCCAACTGTACCATGAGAGTGACATTGTGTCCTTGTTCTGCTGTCAGTTTTCCATCTGCAGTGACGATCCGGAGCCCTCGAGGGGCCTTCCCTGGACACTTCTGTGGTTTGGCAGTATACTGCTCTCTCACTCCATCAGTGCAGTTATTGGAGACCACTTTCCTATACCTACGTGCAAAAATTCACAAGTCATACATCAGTTCGTGTAATTACTAATTTTAAACTAGACCTGTAGCATAGCATGAGGACCAATAACCTCCTAACTGCCTACCTTTCATGTTGCCAGCAGTACTTGAGATGATTTATATAAAGTACCTGTTATTGTTTGAATGTATAATGCCCTCCATAGGCTCATCTGTAAAAGCATATGGTACCCAGCTGATGACCCTGTTTTGGGAGGTGGAGGGACTTTTATGCAGGAGGCCTAGCTGGCAAACTATCACTGAGGATGAGTCTTAAGGTGGATAGAGCTCTTTGTTTCTTGATCAGTTAAGATGTAAACCAGCTGCGTTGCAAGCTCCTGTCGTCATTTATTCTTTGACATGAGGGACGGAATCTCTCATCCTGTGAACAAAAAAATACTCTCCTACCTTAAGTTGGTTTTGTTACATATTTTGCCACAAAGACAAAGAAAGTAATGGACATGACATCCAGCACCAGGAAAAAAACAGATCAAGAAATACTACCTATAATTAGCATTTTCATGGACTTTTAAAAACTATGTTTTTATTTTGTGTATGTGTGTGTGCATGAGTGTATGTATGTATACCCACAAGCAAGCAGACTCTTATGGAGGCCAGAAGAGGGCACTGCATCTCCTGGAACTGGAGTCACAGCTCATTGTGAACCAACTCTCTAGCCTGCTATACACTTCTTTTAGACATCTACTCAACAGATGAATCTTTCCTTTGTAGGGAGCTGTGAGATATGCATAGAGGTCAAAGACTTGGTCTCTTGGATCACTGTTAATAATCGGTTGAAGATACATAGAGAGATAATTTAGATGATAATTCAAAGATCACATAGTTGTGGATTAGAAAAAGAACCTGTATACACATACTAGGACACCCGGTGAAACATCTATGATGGAAGATAGTAACTAAAATCTAGAACTGGTATACTTTTTTCCTATGAATGAAGATTAATTTATAAATTAAGCATAACAAGCTAAAACAAAACCTAATGGCAAAGTAAATACCTGTCATAAAATTTGTGTATGAGTTTGTTTTTTTTTTTCTCAAAATATTGCACTCACACCTTTGATGATGTAAAAAGATGCTATCTTTATAAGAAGAGATGGAAATCAAGGGTGTGATATAGACATGGAGAAGCATGCAGAGTTGGGTAAGAGTTCATTCCAGAATGCAACACATGAACCGTTCATCCCTGTGATTTTCCATCCAGATTGCAGTTGATCCTGGGCAGGTAAATGTGTGCAGTGTAAAGCTAAGGATTGGAGAAAGTAAGGATAAATGTGCATATTGTAAGACTATTTGCAAGTCAGAAAAAGCATAGATTACTATGGGTGTATGACTCACATTGAAGCTAAGGCTACAAGTAGCAGCAAACGACAGGAAAAGATGGCAAGGTTTGGTAATATGTGCTCATTCTTTCATGAATGTCAATTCTGATTAAGCTCTGGAAGCCTTATTCAGATGATTAAACATCTGCATATGGAGTAAATCTATACTGTTGCCTTCATTCTTTGTTTAACCTCAACAGGAACAATGGATCACTTTGCAAATTTATCTTATGCAATTCATTCTATCTGTGATAAATTAAGTCTATGATTTTAGGAGAGCAACCTTAAGAATTCTGAGGTTCTATATCACCCACTGCAGTGTGTGCAATGAGTCATTTAAGCATGTATGTACCTGATTTCCCAAACTTTCCTTTTTAGGGTTAATGCAGAGTTCAAGTAAGAAGCTGTTTTACCCAGCTTCCCACTGTTTTAGACCAAAGATTAGATAATAAATCTTGAGACTGGCCTAGAAAACTTGTAAAAGAATGAACAAACTTGGCTCCCTGCTAAAGTCTGCTCATTACATCACTGGTGGTGGACTGGATTTGCCTGCAGGCGCTTTTCTAATCCACTGATACCTAGCGAGTATGCTTTCCTCTATGGGAAAGGCTCCAGATTGACTACTTAAAACTAGGGCTGAGAAACAAATAAGATGCTTTTTTGTTAAAGATTTTCATACACTATGAATTAAGACTAAGTAGATAATTAGTAGTTAATTTACCTTGTAGCATAGGTACAAGATCAAATGAATTAAGGCAAAAAGATTAAATTAGTAAGTGTTGATGAACTATTACTAACTATTTAAAAATATTATGACTTCACCTTTCCACTTCCAACCTGTAGGGCATCCAACCAGCCTTGGGATATGTTGAAATATAAGCCACTGCTTAATGCTCTCTATAAGCATTCTACCTCCTTTCTGCTTCTCTGAACTCTTTCTCCCAAGCAAACTCATTTGACTCCAGCCAAATCTTACTCACTAATCCCTTAGGACACGTTAGATTGTTCCTCCATGCTCTACTTGCTGCCCAAAGCTTACCCATCCTTTACAGTACAGCTTACCTCTTACGCTCTCAAAAACAATTTCTTGGCTAGAATGGAAAAATAGCAACAACAAAAATACAAATTCACATTTCCAGAATTATTAATGTGTTCTGATTATGATACAGGCTCTCTGCATGACTTCCTTCATTTATTTTCACATATCCTTAGTGAGGAAGGCATTGCTATCATTCCCAGTACTTAGATAGAAAGTTGAGACTTAGAAGAATTAACTAGCATTCTCAATATCACACAGCCAGAATCCTAGATAACATGAGCATATTCTTTCTGTTCCTACTATATTTCAGTGTCTCTTTAAATGGATTGAGATTGCCCTTCTGACCACCTAAGTCTTAAGTGATTATTTACATGCTAGAATCTTTTGTATGATTTTATTCCTGTCTGTGACTTTGAAGTGTAAGCTCCTTAATGACCTCATTGTATCCCAGATAAAAGCAAGGCTAGGCAACAGGGGGTGCACTCTGGCATGACTGTTTCAGCTTAAATGTTGAAAATGCCTGAAGGACAATGGCTCAAATCCCCTTTCAACAATAAAGGTGTGTGGATTCTATCATTTCCTAGTTATCCAGCACCTAAGGGTTTAACATCTGGACCAACAGGGGACCCCCAAACCCTTGCATTAGCATTATGATCACTGTCATCCACTGGCGTGGTATATTGTCATGTTTGGGGATTTTGAACATCAGTTCAGTTTAGATGTTTATGAATAAATGCTGGCATTTAGAGAGAGAGAGAGAGAGAGAGAGAGAGAGAGAGAATCAGGGCAGGTGAGAAAGATTGAAGAAAACGGTGTAAAGAAAGAAACTCTAGTGTAGGTATTGGAAACTGCTAGCATTTTGGTACCAGCAAAGATACGAAGACATTGATTAGCAAGGCCGTCTGGTATAATTATGGTCTTTCAGAGTGTATAACTGCATCAAAGCTGCCTGCATGTTTCTGCAGTACAGCTCTGTTCAAATGGAAGGTGGTCAGGATTCTTAATTACTTAGTATCTAAACACACCTGTGGCTCTGCCTTGGCAAGCAGCTGTAGAAGCCTGGGCTCTTTATCATCACTGGCATCATCAGGGACAGCGCTCTCCCTTTGTTTGCTGCTGTTCTGACCAATCATCATTCGGGCTTTCCCAAATCCTGTAGCTACAGGACTCTGCTTAAATCCAAAGCACGAATCCATCCCTCTGGGAATATGCCACTAAGAGGACTATTGGTGATTTTTCTTTTTAATGCTCATTAAAATCCATTCTGAAACCATTTTATATCTTGGATGAAAATGGCATCACATTAGCCCTACCAGACCTGTCCCTGAAATTTAGAAGAAAATTGTGCAGAAATACAGAGTTAATTTACTCAAGTCAGCACACACCTGCCTTTTGCATCACAGAATGGTTCTATTTTCATCTCAGCAGCTGTCCCTGAGTCCAAGTTACATAAATGAATAATGCATTTAATATGTTATTAAATGGGACTGCTACCTCCATAATAACAAGGCAACTTATGATTATGTTGGACCTGAGGTCTGAATATTACAGGGATGCATTTAGTTGGTAAAGCATTCTTCAATCTGCCACAAAGAAAAGTGCTTTGTAATGGCAAGGGAGTCTTTTACAATTACTGAAAAGGAAACATTCTGTAAATGTGCCTTTGATATTACCTGTGGCTCATCAGTAGACAGTGTCTTATTACTCCAACAGCCCCTGTTCCAGCTATTCTCTTCCTTCCCATCTTATATGCCTTCCTAACCTTCTACTTTGTACTCATACATTCTTTGATTTTACTTTCAATGCTTCTTGACAGTCTAAAAAAACATTATATTTTCTTTGTGAAACTAAACTGGAAAGAAACAGTAAAAGCAGCTGTATTCCATGATGTTTCAATTTAGTATTTGTCCTCTGAGTTTGTGGTGATGTTACTGAACTGCAGACCATTGCAGGCATTCATTGTATAATAAGATGACATCATTGCCTAATCTTGGCATATCTTAATTCAGTATGTCTTTATTTTGAAAATCTATTTTTAATAGATATACTTTATATTTAAGGACTGTAATATTATGCTCTAATCTGTGTAGACATGATAGAAAGATAATCAAGGTAATAGCTATGTCCATTATTTCACCAGCATAATTAATCTTCTGTGGCAGGAATGTCAAAACAGAGGATCTACTTTTTAATGTTTATATACATTGACAAATGCTACTCTCACCTTTAATGAGGTAAGCCCCCCTTTTTCCACATTGAACTAAAGTGACTGTGAGGCAGACTCATGGATGACTAGGGGCTAGGAATAAGTGGCAGATGAGTGCTTGACCCTAAACTAGACCTTTGCGATATTCCTGTAAGTATCAGAGAACACTGTGAAGAAGGAATAATGTAAGAACTGGAAGATAGACAGGACTTCAAAATGCTATTTTCACATAAAACACATCCACCTAAATCACTAACTCATATTAGCTTCCAGTGCCTGAACTGTGTCTGCACAAAAACTGGGAACATCAACACTTGGGTATGACTGGAGGAGAGGCAGTAAAGGTCCTAGCTCTCACTGCTGAGCTAATAACAACTGATAGATTCAGGAAAAGAGTTGGTCATGGTTTTCCAATGGAAACCTACTGATGGTCCAATAGACTGTACTGGATAGTTCCAATCCAGTGTCCATTTAGATAAATGATCATGGTTAAACTAAATGGGTCATAAATAAAACTCAAAAGTCATGAATTTGAGAAGGGGAATTATCTGAGTCCACGGATGTATATTCATCCTACCTTAGCCAAAAGTCAGAGAGTTCAAGTCTATTCTTGCTCCTTCAAGGTTATGACAGGGGATTTGACCCAGGGTGTGGTTGCTTACAGGATGCTTGGCCTAGGGTGTGCTGGCTGCATGTCCTGCCTAAACAACAGAATACTTAACTCAGGATATAGTTACTTGATGTTTTGGGTATTGGGGTAATTACTTTGTTTGTTCCTTATTTGTGTCATGGTACAGAAGTCTTGCTTTCTCCCCCCTTTTTGGTTTGGAGTATACAAGCTACCTGGAAAACAAACACAGGTGAACTCAGTATTCACTGGGTTGCCTTCCCAACTTTATTCTGTCTCTGTCTATTTCTTTTGTATCTCTGCTTTTTTTTTTCTGTTTAACATTTCTAATTTACATGCCCCTACCCTGGAACATACAAACCCATTGAGGCTAGACCCCAACAGATGTCACTCCAAAGTTGGACCCCAACAGATCGCCCTCAGTGTGGGATCACAACAAGGATTAGTTGAGATGGAGAGGAAAGGGTGGTAAGACTGTGACAGGGGTAAGAAAGGGTGGATGTAGAGAGTAATACATAAAATATATGTGTATGAGACCGTGGAAAAACAAAATTTAACCAATGAAAAACTATTTTCAAGATTATTTTAAATTTGTAATATGTAGTCACTAACTAGGGTCAACATGCAGTACGATGAAAGACTACAACTTAATTCCCCAGACTATTTATAACTTTGGGTGTTTTGATATTTGATAGGCATTTGCTCTCTAACTTCCCCTCTTCTCACAGCCTTTCCACTCTCTGCTGCCATGAGTGAAAAAGGTATTTTCTGTAAGCATGAGGACTTGAGTTAGAATCTTAAGCACCCAAGCAAAATAAATAAATGAATAAATAAACAGGTATGGGATTTTCCTACTCAATCTGTAACCCCATTGATTGGGGCTCATAGACAGAAGGATCTGAGAACTCAATACAGACAGACTAGGGGTGATGAAATGATTTAAGGTCAGTGTAGACCCTGTTTCAAAGCAATGGGAGAGAGAATGATAGAATGATAGATGCCCAATGTCTTGCTCTGGTCTTCACATGCATTTGCATAAGTAGACACATTGCACACTCATGTGACTGTAACACATCCACACACCCCCACACACACCCCACATACAGCTATAGCGATACTGTTTTAAAACTTAATAAATATCAAGTTAATGAAAGATTATATATGTGCATCAAATATGTGTTATTCTTTTTTTAAAAATTGAAGTCCTTATTGTTAAGACCATCTTAAGATCAAATCCAATCATGTCCATAATTTCACAAAATCATTAAAAATGTCTATCCAAGATATTCATATTCCAAAAACAGTAAGTAAAGTTGAGGTTCAAAATAAAGGTCCAAAATCTGACCTCTCCTTGGTTTTCCTAGTTTGGCTCTTTTTGTGGAACAGGGCATTTCCTATGCTATGCTATCTGACTTCTTTACCTATGTTGCTCATTCTGAGCAGGACACTCTTTCCTCCGGTAATTATGTGACTCGGCCTTTAAACTTCAGCTTTGACATCATGCTTTTCTGTGAACTTCTATTCATTCATAGTGTTTATCCCATGTAAGGATCAAGGTAGAACTATAGCTCTAGGTCTTCTTGTCCTCCAGGTGGGCTATCACTGAACTATCACTGAAAAATGATGGCTACAATGCCACACACAGTGAGAAAACAAAACAGTTTCGATTACTGGGTTGCATTTTGTGCCTTTGCTTGCTAGGGTGACTCCAGACTTATTCCAGCAGGTAGGAATGGAGGCTGTGATGAGTAGAGTCTATGGCAAGGGCTTGAAATATTCATAGACTTCAGGAGGGTAGGTATGCAATGAGCAACATGTGCAGGTTTATGTGTGCAAATAAAAGGATATATAGAATCACAGATCATTGGCATGAGGGAGCTGCAGCTACAGTAGCATGACTTAGTAACCAGGACTAAAGCTGCTTATTTCATCCCCACATTTAGGGAAAATGAAGGAAGACAGTGTGGTAAGGACATAGACTGTCTCTTTCTTTGTGAGTATGGAATGTACCTGGCTCCCAAGATGGCAGACCTTTTTGGAAGCTATTGTCAGTATGCATATGGAACCAATGATGGGCATTTGTACTTTAAATAGGATGTAATGTGACAAGGCTTCACTAGACGTGGAAATGTGCCTACAAGTTACCAATGATCATACATAGCAGCCAAAGCATTTCTGTTCAGAAAGAATGGACCCCCATGGCTGACTAAGCAGGTTTTCATTTTCACATTATTGTTTGTTTTATCAATGTAACAACTCCCAGGACTTTTCCTTTAAACCAAGTATTCAGACATAGGAACTGACAGCTTGATATGAGTCATTGCCAGGTCTAGGTGGACAGTTAGTTTTACTTGTATTAAATAGTATAGAAACACAGCTCACTTTGAAAAGTAAATGGAGTACAGCTGAATTCTGGAGACAGTTTTGATGAAATAGTTTATATGGACACACTTAACTTAATGATTTCCTGGAAACAGTCTTGAGCGGGACTCTCCAAATCCACCATCTAAGTCAATTTGTACAACTAAGTCTGATAATGTTTTCCTTTCTCTTGAGTATACACAGACCAAATTTTACTTTTGAATTGTCTCAACCAGTTATTGAACTTCCAGTGATGAAGATACCTCAAAATATCTACTACAGTACATTTTTTCCCTAACAGGGAAAGGAGAAACAGATTATAGAAATTTTGAATGGTATTATTTATAAAGCAATAAAAATTAAAAAAAGAAACATTACTGGAGAGAAACAAAAAGGCCAGGGAAGGGTTTATAGCTATCTGATCATTTACATGCTATAAAATAAACCAATGAATGTGGTTTTCATTTTAAATGAGAAAAAAGAAACTTTCTCAATTATCAAGCAAGCTAGTCATCAGTCTGGGTGGCATAAAGGCATAGATACAGCTTCTGGTTTGCTGTGTGTGGTATATCACATGCTCATTAGAAGACTTTATTACAGTGTGTGGCACATCACATGGCTTTATTGGTCTTTGGAGATCCCAATTTCTGCTTTACAGATGAGAAATGTTGATTAAATATGTCTTTGACATAAACCCTACAGGGGACATTAAGGATCATGCAGGCCTAGACTAAACATTCACAATAAGTAAAAGGTTTTTATCTTCCTCTTTTAATCCGCCACTCCAGAAAAATGATTAACTGATAGCTATAGATGTGATCTGTATTTCTCAAAGTAATGGCTGTGTCTTAGGATTTAGGCTACATGTTCTCTGTACAGAACCACATTTAATTGGAAGCTAAATGTAAAAAGGAAGTTCCCATAGGTTAAGAAACCGAGGCACAAAGAAACAAACTGTAGGCTAAAGGTCAACAGCAGATAGCAAGGCACTTCTCTTTTGAACTAAATTTACAACTTCTTCAAACATATTTAACTCTTAGTGCATCTTAGGCAGAAATCCTGTTCCAGCCTCATTACTTGAATTCTGGCTATGATGATGTGTAAAAATTCGAAGGGCAAAAGAAGAAAGGTAGTGGGAGCCAACAGTGGGAAACACAGCAGAGAGTTGCACCATGTGTGGACCTCAGAAATCCTGACGTCTCTGGACCAAACCACAAAGATGGAAGACTCCTAGGTGCAGTGCAGTTTTCAGTTGTTTACTTCATATTACAACTATTTCCTCTAGATCCTGTCTATCATCTGCATGAGAAAAAAAAATGTGAATCCATTCATGTCTACACAGGCAAGTTGATAAAAAATGTTCATATTTCCTCAAAATAACATTTTTATTGGCCATAATAATAGCCTATGCTGAAATTTTCCATCCTGGTGAGGTGGGTGTACCTGGGAACAATGCTATATACACAGAGTAATGAGCTTTTTCTAAAAGCAGACAATTTATACAGAAAATCATTTACAAATAAATAAATAAGGAGCACAGAGTCCACTTCATGCTTCTGAACGTGCTCTCAGAGGTGGGGTGCTCATAGATTTGTTAGTTATCCTTAGCTGTGATTAACCTTTAACTAGAAGACCTCACTTAACTCACGTTCTGACTATATGTCTGCACTCTATGTTCTACAACCAGACAGAGAGTGAGGGGGTGGGTTATCTAGGAAGCAACAGGTAGGACAGTATCCTCTGTCAGGGTACTCTCATAGTCTCGAGTCTTCTGCATTTCATCCTGCTGTTATACGCTACACGCTGGCTAGGCCTGACAACAGGGCTTAAACGTGGCATTGGAGAGAGTGTCAACTTGGTTACTTAATTCTAAAACTCTACTAAACAACAGTGTAACATTGCCCTCCAGAAAACAACTCCTGTGGACCTTGCCACCAAGGTGAGTCCTATTGTTTATTTAGTCTGAACTGACCTTTCTCATCTGATCAACTGGGAAGAAAACTGTAATTCCCTCTCATAGCAGTTTGCCTTTGCAAAATCCACTGCATCAGATTTTCAAGAGGATGGTAGTTGATTACTGTGAATATCTAGTCTGTAGAATTCCTAGGCAGCTTGTGAGCAGGGCCTACTTTTTTCATCTTAGTGAGAGAAACATGGGCAGTGCCTGATATGGGAACTTAAGAGGAACCAGTTGACTAAATGTAATTTGCTCTGCAAGCTAGAAGAAATACTTTCAATTAACAAAAGAAACCCTAATTATCTTGGCGTGGTTTTTAATAACACGGGTAAAGACTGTTAATTGTAAGTTTGTTTATAATGGGAGAAAAAACAAAACAAAAAAGAATAGCTCAATTGTCCATGTTAAAAAAAAAACAGATAATTACATAATCCATTAGTATTTAGAAGAATGGAATAAAAAAGCACCCCAATCTATTCAGACTTAGAATGATGCTTAAGATATATTTTTGAGTGAAAAGGGAAAATTAAAGAACAACATAGCTAGAAGCAAATAGTATAAAAAACCTTACAAGTTGATTTTATGGATTTTCTTGAAGTAATTAATTGTTGGAAAAATGCAAAGAAGTGTGTAGAAACGTACATAACATACAGATCCCAGTTGTATGAGAAATGGTGCCAGGATTGTGGTGATGAAGTAAGTTGGACTTTTAAATATAGAAAACATATCTTATATTTCTTCTAAAATTAAATATGTGAATCAAAAAGCTTAAATGTCTGGGCTGGAAAAACGGCAAGGTATACAAGCATGAGGAAGTACCAGAGTTCAGAATCCCAGCGCACATGTAAAAAGGTAAGCATGACAGTACATAGCTGTAACCCCAGAACTGGTAGGGTGGAAGCAGACAAATCCCTGAAGCTCATTGGCCAACTAGTATAGCTGGATTGGTGAGATCTAGATTCAGTCAGAGATCCTGTCTCAAAAAACTTCAGCGAGAAGCAATTGAGGAAGACATGTGAGTTTAACCCCTAGCCCCCAAACACACATATATGTCTATCACCTGCACATACACACATACATGTCACACAAATAAACAGACACATGCATGTGAAATGTTTAATTGCAGTAATGTAGTGACAAGAAACAACATTCTATCCAGAAATGCATTGTGTTTGGGGAAAACAAGTCCAGTCTTTGGTCAGAAGGAACTGTGTCGTGTAACACTTACTCATCGGCAGAAGATCTAGGCCCCTGAAGGCCACTACCACTGAAACTCACCCAGTGCTGTTGAGGTAGCTCTGTCCCAAGCTGCAGTCTTTTGACAGTGAGGATGGGTTGAACCAAAAAGCTGGCAGGCATTGCCCATTACTATGTCTCTCATAGCCATAGTCACTGTTAGGGAAATACCCAAAATAAAACTTTTAGCCAGAGGCAAACTTACTCAGAAGTACTTCATATTAGACCACACCAACTTCTAATCAGTCAATAAAATGAGCATTTCCTAAACCAATTTCTTCTAAAAATTAAACATTTTTCTAGACATTATCTATTACCCAGGAAGAAATATCATAGAACCAATATCCCCACTTAAATGCCTTTAAGATATAGGAATTTATTAGTTCTCAGGTAATTAGGAACCTGGCAGTGTTGGACGCTTGAATCTTAGTGAAAACATCATCGTAGAGGTTAACACAGCCACATGTGGTACAGTCCTCATTACCAGTGGTGTCTTTGGGATGTTCTTCCAAAACATCTGGTTGCAACAAGTAGAGCACAGCCAGGTTTCTCTGTGTGTGAGCCATATGCTTCAGAGTTACATCCAAAAAGAGAATGCCCTTCAGGAATATCTCCAGCACTTCCCCAAGGAAAAGTTTTGTCCTCAGCAGTCAGCAGTGCCATTGATACTAACTGTCTTAAAAACTTGCCTCTGCACTGAAAATGCTCAAAAGAATTTTCTTTCAGTTTCTATTCATTCTTGCTTCCAGGGGACTCTGATTTTCTTGGCTTCTGGAAGATGAAACTGGGCACAGAAATGGACAACAAATTGTACCTCCACATGCACAGACAAATCCCAGGCAGCAATGGGCAAGCATTAGTATGAATTGGCCCATCTTTGCAATAGAGGTGAGTTACTGGCACAGGGTGTGCATGGCGGGAGCAATGGGCTCAGCCTCAGGGGCCTGTCATCAGGCAGCTGGAACTGAACATTCTGTACATACCCTCTGGATTAGGGCCTGGTTCAACACAGCATGAATAGGGAGGCTACCCACTTCCAGAACGCCCAGGGCTCACTCCAGGGAAATATCTTACAAGAGCTGGAGCATGACAAGGAGCATCCAATGACAGTATCTTTCATTACGCTACTGTCAAAGAAGATCGTTAAAAACCCAGCTACTAACAGAAACCCAACAAGGGCATGGTGAGCCTTCAAAAATATTTTCAGACACCACACAGTCACAAGAATTCCATTTGCACAGGAAACCTTGCAATAGTACTACTTAAGACTCCTTTTCTACTCCTTAGAGCACTGTTAAGCCTGAGGGATTAGTAACAGACTCCAGCCACCACTGAATTCAAGGGACTGAACTAGACAGACATGGGGGTTGGTCGAGGAGAGAAACCTAGTTAATTTCCATACCTTGTGTTATTTTTGCCTTGAACAAAACCAAAATATTGGTTTATTTGGAAATAAAATTCAAAGTAGAAAATGTTTTCATAAAAAAGTAGAATATTTGGGGGTATTTTACTCTCTCTCTCTCTCTCTCTCTCTCTGTTTCTCCTCTCTCTCTCTGTTGTTTTGCTTTTCAAGACAGGCTTTCTTTGTATAGCACTGGCTATCCTGGAACTAGCTCTGTAGACCAGACTGGCCTTGAGCTCATAGAGATCCACCTGCCTCAGCCTACCAAGTGCTGGGATTAGAGGAGTACACCACCACTGCCCTGCCTAGATTTTTCATTAGAGGAAAATTTTGCTCTTTTTGGAGAATGACTAGTTCACAGTACCACAGCTCAGCCACTAATGTGCCATGTTCATTTCCTTTGCAAATTCTCCTTCAATATAATAGACCATCAAGAACTAGTCAGCCTTCAGAAATAGGGATGTGATGGATGACTTAGAATCTCAAGGTAGGTATTCCTGTGAAGGACTTTCTGGGTGACAGTCCCAAAGGCAGGGCAGGGATAAAGAACTGTTGCTGTTGCAGTTGTATAGCATTGACAGAAGTCCTGGTTGGGGAAGCCCATCTAGAACTCCTGTGAGTTCCACTGATGAAGTCCTGATGGCCTTGAGCTAAATGCAAAGAGCTGCAATGCTGGTTCTTAATTTGCCTTGTTCACCAATAAGAGAAAGCAAAGATGGGTTGTTGTTTTGACACCTGGCAGACATTCTCATCACTACTAATTCAGAGAGCATCTCTAGTTGTCTGCCATTAGAGAAGACCAACTTTTCTGTGATGGGAGATGCATGTTTAGACTGCATCTCACATGAATGACTCATATTTTAATGACTATACATATGAGCTACTATAGGTACACAGATAAAAACAAAGTAAGAATGAATAATTTACATATGGTTCAAGTTTTGAGTGTTTATCCATTTATATAAACATATATTAACTTCTTCCTTTAGTATATATTCTGAGATAAATAAGAAAAATGTAAGAGGGAAAGAGCAACAGAAAATGTGATTGCTTAGTTATTCATATAATTTCTCAATTTCACCTGAACATCAAATACCGACCAAAATTAAGTCAAAAGCATTGCTGGCTCTGCAATATAGATTTCTGCTTAGCTAATGTCTGGGCAGAACTCTACTGCTCTTTTTAGTTGATATCTCTCAGTGTCTCTCTGCTTCTCCAGTTTAAATTTATCTCTATAACCACTCATATCAGAGGGTCAAATTGAGTCCACTCTTGCAGTGAGTTTATAAATGCCACCCTCTTAAGCTCTCATAAGCTGTGGTTAGTTGACCACCACAGATTGAAAACTTTCAGGAACAGAGAATTTATGCCTTTTGAAGTTATTATGCCTACCATGGATGCTAGATTCTAGGAAGATTTTATGTAGCACATAAGTGTATTTGCTCCCTAAGAACTTCAATTACTATTTCCCATGTTGTTATCTGTCTACCTAAAGCAGCTCAATATAGTTCTGACCCCTCTCTTTTTTTTCTGAGAATACACCATCAATATGAAGATAATTGCCAATCATCTTGTAAGGCCTCTTAAAATCCAAAGAAGAAACTGCTAGTTTTTTGAAAGATACAATCTCATAGCTAATAAAAAGCATGATGCTGCCAAGAGAGAATTGTATAAAGACATGAATTCTGCCACTTAGCCCTAAGTGTATTATCACTTTTTCAAATCTAAGCTTTTATTGAGGGCTTCATGGATGTCATATTACTGAACAGCTTTGTGAAATAGCTATAGAAGCTCACCAATCAAAATCTGCCTCTGTACAAACACAAGGCTCAGACTCCATTGCTCCTGCATATTTTCCTTGCATACACTTCCGCTCAGATTTTCGCTTCTTATATATCCTTTTGGCTCCCATGATGCATGCTTCACCCTGCAAGGAGACAAATATGTCACAAAATTGAACACATAGTTAGACTTCTCTTATTACATAACAATGTGGTTTGGGGAGATATTCACAAACTTTAATATAAATAAGATATTTTGGAACCCAATTTGTGCTATTGGTACTTTCTTTCTGATGCCTATTATGAAGTATGAACACAAAGGCAGTTCCAATAATCAATGCAGATTTTTCTAATGGTAGCCTCAACTCTTTATATATTCAATAAACCTTTTTGGGCAAAGTGTTAGGCTTAGTGCAATGAAGGGCACAACGGAATATAAGGTAGCCTATAACTAATAAATTGACTGCTAAACTGTAATGATTAATTTTAGTTTAGTATAAGAAAAGATTTATAGAGTTGGTCATTTATGAGCACATGAAAGAACATTGCTAAGAAATATAATATCAGTTTTATCTCAAATGCTATGTTTTTCTGCATAACTTTATAGCACTAATTTTATGAGCATCTCCCAGAGAAGCAAGAAAGCCAAGTTCAGTCTCTTTTCCAATAAATAAAAGCTATAAGTGTTACAATGTGTAGGCACCCCAAAAAGAAAAACAGCAGCAATGTGAGTGAAAATACCTTTGGTTTGACACTGAATAAGGGAAGTGTTCCTTGCTAATGTTACACACACTATCAAATATAGCACCTTTGTGTTCTGAAAAATTAGAGCAGGATTTTTAAAATCTATTATCCCCTGTCTATAAAGAGGAAACTTACTTTAACTTGTTCCATTTCACATCACAAATACTTCACTCAATCAGAGTATAGCACGTAAATGTTTCACTTCCTTAATATAGGCATGACTTCTTAGTGGGTACCTCTACTATATCCCTTAAATTGCCTGCAAGACTGAAATCTATATTGGGAAATCAAAAAGAGAAGCTCTCATCCACAGATTTTGATGAGATGTATAACTGAGAGAGATGATGTAGGACAGTCAGTTTTCTATTAGCAATTTCACATTCTTATGCCATAAGTATCTTGGAGGAAGCAAGAGCCACTATAGACTCCCAAGTAATCGCAGTAATGTAAAAGGACTTTTTTGGCATCACTCACCCAGCATTGTTTGACGATTTTATGCCTTAGCTGTGACTACATCATTCATTGAAACTGTAAAACCAACCCTCACTGTGCACCTTTCATGCAGCCCTATGCTATGCTCAGACAAATTATGTTTGCATCTCAGTTCTGAGTTCATATTTCATTCTGAGGTATAAATCTAAGCTAAGCATATTTTAATTTTTATTCCATTGTATCTTACCATAAATAAAACAGAAATAACTCACAATAGGATATAAATTTTGAGTTATATTATGCTGTAAGATGAGACATAAAATGTAGAAGAATGAAATGGACAACAGAGACTTGAGAACTCCAATTCTTAGGCCATAAGGAGTAGTTCTTTTTCTATATATCCTCTGCCTCCTTCCCATGGTACAGGTTCATCTCTCTAACTCTTACCTGACTGTGTAACTGCCAAGGTCTGTAGTCTTCTTCAGCACAGCGTCTATCAAAAATGGACTTATAATCCACTTTAACAAGCTGCCATTCTGAGCGGTGGCTGAAATGTCCGAATACTCTGCAGGGTTTACAGAGATAGATAAGAGTCACAATCATGAAAACAAAACAGAATAACAACAGCTTGCATTAAATTGTCTGCTGTGAAGATGACGCACTGTGAGCCACATTACATGGATCACATCCCCTAACTGTTGAGAACATTCATGAAGAGGATCCTATCACTGACTGCACTTTGCAGACAGATAAATTGAGGCTGGAAGATTTATTTTGTCAGCACATAATTAACATTCATGTCACTAGCAACTGGGAAAGCCAGATTCCAAAATATTTGATTCAAAGACACAAGAATGGTTTAGAAAAACAACTGAAGAAACACCCACAAATACTGAATTCTAGGTGGTCCAACATAAACTTCTAGATGGTTTTGTTACTATATCTAGTCCATGGCTTCCATATTCTTTTTTTTATATAAAAAAGCATTTATTAAGAAGAGAGAAAATTCCTTTCAACTAACTTGTCTTACTATATTTATAAATTGTTCAAATTGACTTAACATTTTCTTCGATTTTTCATCTGTAAGACATGTTACCACTCATACAAAGAAACTGGGTGGGAAAGCTTGTTCATCTAGAATTTCTTCCTAGATAGATGCAGAATTATACTCCATATTAATCTACAAAAAATTTCTATAAATACTTAGCATGCTATCATCTAGCTAGACAATGTATTCTTTAACTTTTCATAATGTCCTACAGAAAGTGGACAAGAGTACCAAGGAATCACAACTCTCTTACTTTATAAACCATGTCCTCCTGCAGAGATTCAGTTAGTTAGTATAGAATTTAGTCAGTAGGCAATGTAGACAAAGTAGTCTTTCAGATCAGCATAGACAAAGCCTACAAAGTAGCCTTTCAGATCAACTTTGCTGTGCGTAAAACAATATTTTGAAAACATAAAGATTGAATAAAAGTGAGCTACTTAATAAATTCCTGATCTAGTTGTGTTTGCCATGTACAAAAGTGAGTGTGACTACTAGGCATAGTAGATTTTTCTTGTCTTTTCTCACTGCTAAAAGTGAGGAAGTTTAAATGTATGACAATTTTTCACTTTGAGTTTGACATTTTTACTGATTTCTCATTCAACTACTTTGGAATTATCTATTTTACAGATTTTCCATGATCCATTTTCTAAGAGCAGGGAATATCACAGTTACATATTTCAAATTCAAGTTCACGTTTTGAAACCCATAGTCAGTTGAGTCATTAATCAAGTCTTTCATGAATTAATGATCATTACTTTCCAGACAAGAATGAATGTAAATTAAATTTTTGCAAAGCCAGATGCTCTCACAACCATAATATGTCATATCCTTAATATGTCTCACAATCATTTAATGCAAGAAGTCAGAGGAAAATGAAATGCCACCATCTTAAAGGTCTAGAATTTTCTACATATGCAGTGTGCATAGTACTATTACATTTTAAAAATACATAGCTTTATTTTCTATAAAGAGAGCTATTGTTAATTTACGTAAACTCATTGAATACAGAAAGAAAAGATCAGAGCCTTTCCTTACCACCCCTTAGCCTGGGTCTTCAAAAATAGTTTGCATTCTTTTTCTTCTTTGCTGGAGGTTGTTGAAGTACAATATATTAACATTGCTAACAACTTCCCAATTGACAGTAACAAATCCAACAGAGAGCTACAAATCACTTCTCTAGGTCATAGTGAGATGGGATTACACCATACCACTTACGTCATGATTAGTGTCTCTTCTCCAGGCTCTCCCAGAACTCCATCCACAAAAAGTGGAATGGATGTGAAACTGTATTTACTCCAAGATCGCCCTTCATCAAAACTCAACCTAATGGCAGAACAGTTTGACAGTCATCACATATCAAAAAGAAAAGGTGACATCTCTGTGTAAGGAAAGATGTTAGTCACCAGCACAGAAAGTAATACCTCACTGAGACTTCATTACAAATAAGTGTACTTATTTATATCAAAAGACAGAAATAGAGATACTCAAGCTACTATGACAAGATGTGTTGGGGTATGAACAAGGGAGAATCGAATGAAATAGTAATAGTCTAATACTACTGAGTAATATAGATATCTTTTAAGTTCTTACACCTCATGGGACTATCTTCAAATCTGCAAGCAAGTTTGACAAAAATTAAAAAAATCTATCCCGAAGTGACCAACTCATAAATAAGTCCCACTTATATAACATAAATCATTACTGACCTCACTGAATGAATACATAGGGAAGAATAGGCTAATGGGGGCAAGAGAAGTCTGCATTTCTGTTGGTCTATTATAACATAAATGCCTGTTGAGGGAGAGAGGGCCTGCTTTTCATCCCAGCTGCCCAGCTAGCTTACCCGAAATAATCACACAGAAACTGTATTCATTTAAACACTGCCTGGCCCATTAGCTCTAACTTCTTTCTGGCTAATTCTTACATCTTAATTTAACCCATTTCCATTAAACTGTGTATTGCCACCTGACTGTGGCTTACTGGCAAGATTCTAACCAGTGGCTGTCCCAGGCAGGAGATCCATGGCATCTGCCTGACTCTGCTCTTCTTCCCAGCATTCACTTCTGTCTATTCCACCTACCTAAGTTCTGCCCTATCAAAAGGCCAAGACAGTTTCTTTATTCAACCAATGAAAGCAACACATAAACAGAAGGACCTCCTATACCAAATACCTTGTTCTCTTCAAAATCCCTATGTTAAAACTTACATCACTAACGATATTAGAAAATAGATACTTGGCTAAAAACAGATCTAAAGGGTAGAGTCCTCAGTGCTTTGGGACAATTGTCTTGTACCTTGCAAAGATTTGTCATTTGTATTAGTTTAATAAAATAATTGATTGGCCAGTATCCAGGCAGGTATTATAGGTGGGGCAACCAAGCAGTAGGTATAGGATGGGGGACCAGAATAGGAGAATTCTGGGAAGAAAAAAGGCTCAGTCTGAAGCCAGACACAGAGGAAGCAAGATGAGAATGCCTCACTGATAAAAGCATCTGTGTGTTTCTTTGGGACTGAACGGCTGCGTGACCTGGCCAGACAGAAACCTCTATCAACAAAAATTGGATGGGATAATAGGTAGACTAGTATGAGCTTGCTCTCACTAATAATAATAGTGAATAGTAGAGTGAATACTTGTGAGATATTACTATCACTTGCAGGCAATTTACATTGGTATAGATTTTTGTATATTGATACAAATTCAAATTATATGCTCCTATTTCTGTTTATAATATTTGTACACTAGGTGAAGTTATTTTCTCATATTGTATGCATGCATGCTTCTACCTCTGCTTAAGATACTTTGTATATTGATGCAATTTTAGGATATATTTATCATATTGCACAGTACATTTCTAACTTTGATCAAGATACTTACACATTGTTTACATTTTGAGGTCATTGTCCTCATTTGCTGTACAGTTGTTTAAAGATTGTTTAATATTCTAATATAAAGTCTTAGTCTTTAAGCTACATATGAATTAAGTATTATGGGTCTATTGCCATTCATGTTTGCATATTTATGGTTAGACTAACAGGGTTCTTTAGATACATAGAGATTGTATTCTGTGTGGATAGGTAATCTTCAACCACTTCAAAACACTATAGAATATGACATTTAAATAATTTAGGGTTCTGTTGACCTGAGACACGATTGCTCCTGGCAGCACTGATCTATTCCTGAGAGAATGTTGAGCACCAAAAACACTCCACTTGGAGCTTGTTTTCTTCTTGACAAAACTGGCCTTTGGGCAAGAAACTGCCCATGCCTCATCCACTGAAAAAATGCACGGTGTCTGGACAAGACAAGAAGGATACAAGAAAAAAGACTGCCAAACCTTGTCAAGACAGGGTAGGATGGTTCTGAAAATTTTCTTGCCTCCAAAAATGGTCTGTCAGTTACTCTAGGCCTTAGCCAAAGTTGGTTGCTACAACACTGCAAATGAGACTTTGGGTGATTGCCCAGGTAGCTAGTTGTCTGTCACTTATTGCACATTTTGGAAGTTGCTTGATTGCACTTCCTGTCTACTCAAGTAATATTATTTCTCTTCTCAGGTCTTCAATGGGGTTGAAGACTAGATAGTCATAATTACTTTCCTCTTTTGACTTGGCCAAGCTATTTCTAATATAAGACTTAGAATCCTTAGGATAAGATAATTATTGAAATATTTATCACATGTTTCTTGCTTGATATTCTTTATGCTGGTTGTAATTCTAATTTTTATACTTGATATTTGCTCTTATTGTATATAGTTTTGTATTAGGCTTAGAACTCTTTTATTTAAACAAAAGGGAGAGATGCTGTGGAATTCCTTTAGCCAGTAGCCTTTAAAATACTAGTCCACTTGGGTGTGGCCTCTTATACTATAAATGCTAACATAAGGCCCATACATTTTCTCTCTCTCTCCCAGCTTCTGGATTTGGTTCCCATTCCCCATTCATCAGAGGACTGTGATCTGAGTCTACCCCTAAATAAATAACCTTTTATTATTCTCAATTCTGAGCTAGTATGGAATTATTTTACAGCATGCATCATCACCTCAGAAATGGAAGTATTATCTTTAAAAAAAAGGCTTGGACTGTCTTTTCTTTTTTGTTATGTGGAAACACAGGAACAAGGCACCATTTAGGGATTTAAAAGGGATTGTTCAGTTGAAATGGACTTGGCTAGCATTTGTGTCTAAGTATTTCAAGCTCACAAAACTGTGAAAAATAAACTTCTCCTGTTCATGAGTTATCTTATTACGGTATTTGGTAACAGAAGCCTGAGCACCAACTGAGACAACTGAATGAAAGGGTGTGTTTGACTCTGTCTTTCTCTGTAGATGCCTTCCCTCAGGATTAACCTTTGAAGTTTTCTCCTAAGGTCATTAATATAATAAAAGATGGAAGGAAAATCAGGCTTTTGATTTTTCACAAGCAAAATATGCAGTGGACCACTTCCAAATATGAATAAGGAAACCTATTGGAAACCCTGTAGACATTAGGACCTGCACATTCATCAGTAAAAGACACAGGTATATTTGAGGAATGTCACCTCATTAAAGGGAACTAAGGAAGTATCACAGGCGAAATAGGATAAGAGCAGAATAATCATGAACTGCAAATTGTGGGATGCACAAAACTGTGTATATATTAAACTTCATGAGATGCTGCTAGGGATGGGTAAAGTACTGTCCGCTGCTGAGAAATTACGGGAGAGTGTAAATAAGGTTGTTCAGCTGATGGCGCTGAGGAACTAAGGAACTGATGCATGCATTGTCACATTTGAATACCATAATGCAGTTGTTCTCTTAGGAGCAGAAACACTTGCCCATCCTTCTGTTTGCCCCCAACTTCCTCTTTCCAAAGTCTTACGCCACAATCTTACTTCAATAGAACAAACATGAAATTTTGTGGTAGTTAGAACAAACATAGTCATAGTGTGATGGCTGATTCAAATGCTGGCCTGGATAAAATGGCCATATGCATTTTTCTAGGCTAGAAGTAGCCTTACCAAAGGTGACGAATTGGGAGAGATGTGTGTTTCATAGCAACCAGGACTCCACCTTGATCTAAGTACAAAATACTGTGCTCTTCTTCAAAGATCTGGATGAGAAAAAGAAGAACACATGGGCACACAATGACATTACATCTGTACCTGGTATCCAGGGTATGGAGAATCAGTCTATGTAGGAGATTAAAATCTCTCACATAAAAATAGGTTTCCCTAAACTTTGAGAAAATGTAAGCTAAAAGACAATGCTTCTCATCATGGGCTACATTTATCATTGATAATATATAAAATAATTTTATAGTTCTACAAAATAAATTTGTAGTACATATCAATTCCTATTTCTGAAGATGATGTCAGAGCACGGGGAAACAGTAAATAGTATACATATCTAGATGGAAGGAACCTTGGCAACAGTTTAATACAATATTCTCATTCATATACTAAGATTTGCAGAGTGGGAATGCACAAATAACAATGGGCGAACCCGAGGCTCACTGCACCGCATTGACCTCTTCAGATGTAATTATCTAATATCTTCAAGTTCCCACACTTGATCAAAAGAGATGTTTTCTCATTTGACTCATAGATATCCTTCCAAGTGACAAGTAGCTCTAATTAAGACAAAATCTTTAACTTTGGTCACATTTAAAATGGAGTCATTCATAAAATGTGGAAAATGAATGTAAAATCAAATGCAGACACTCCAGAAAGAATGTCTAAATTTTTCTCTATAAAATGCTTTCTGGGTTCTCAGTTAAAATGTTATGATGGACTCATCTGAACTTATATTAGAGATATAATCTCTCTTTAATCTTTGCAGTAAGTGTGTGTGTCTGCATAAGAGAGAGAGGGTGGGGGTGGGAGGAGAATGAGGGAGAGATGAGACACACACACACACACACACACACACAGATATTGAGAGAGAGAGAGAGAGAGAGAGAGAGAGAGAGAGAGAGAGAGAGAGAGAGAGAAATGCATGAGGCCAGAAGAGGGCACTGAACTCCTTGAAGCGGGAGCGGTCATGAATTTCTGGATGTGGGTATTAGGAGACCAAATTTTGGGTCTCTAAAGTGCAGAAAGGAACTTAATCACATAACCACTCTCCAGTCTCATTAATTCTTATGCATAATATATGATCCCAGCCTGTATCAGGAGAGAGTTCTATGTCCCGTTTAGTTTCAGAAAAAAGAAGTGGAATCCTGACACTGTTCCCCCAAAATTTCCCTAAGGTTGTCCATCTTCTTTCAGATCCCCAAAATTTCTTCTGTCCTCTTTTATCAAAATATGCAATGCCACTGAGGGATTAAAACTAAGAAAGAACATTAGGCTATCAGGTCCTCCTCCTCTTTTTCCTTTCATGAAATTGCAAGTAAAGTGAGCCCGTTGTTAAGTATGATTACCTGTGCATTAGATTTCAATTTACAGTGCTGGTTATTGTATGATAATTAAGCAGCAGAGGCTTATTAAAACATATTTATTGAGGTGTAACAGTCATACATTAGGCTTGTTGTGATAGCTAAACCTCATTAAATGCCTGCTTTATAAGCTGTCAGAATCTAATTTTCATTCAGAAAAAGGTAGGAAGCAGCTAAGCTACGCACATTGGTTTGAAGTAGCTCCATTTGTGTTTATTGACCATATGTAGTCTGAGAGTTATTACTCTGTCGTTTACACATGAGATTTAAACAATGCAGAATGTCAATTGGGTAATGGCTATTTTTGATTCTCTTTGAGGCAAGGAGAATTCATAAAGACAACTAAGTTTTATATGTGCAATCCACTCTGAAGGATCCAAGTTTCTTATATGATGGACTCAGGGATTTCATTTTCTTTTGCATAAAAATGCCTTCAAACTTGATTTCAGATGCATTTAGGTATGGACCCATGATATTTTTATCAAAGGATAAGAACATCAACCTCTATAAATTTGGTTTAGTTCATTTAAAACTTGCATTAAAAGGAAAAAAAGAAATACTATTCATGTCAGAATGTATGTACAATGCTGTCTTTAGGTTTCTAGATTTGAAATAAGTTATACTATGACTTAGAACTTGAGCAGACCAACCTAGATCAAGGGTATTTTCTTACCTGCCTCCAAGTGTTTCCTGCGTCTGAAGAGACAAACATGCTGATGTCGCTGTCTGACAGTTCAGAACCTATATTACCTAGAAAGAGTGCAAGGCCATTAGTGGGAGGAAGATTCTGAAAGAGTCAAGAACAGATCACATCAGCAGTCTGCACTGCCTATATGGATTTCAACTATAAACTTTCTTTCTAAGCAAGGATTTTCAGTAAACTTGCTTCAGGTCAATGGTTTAGTTGGCTTTCAAAAATGTTTTTATCTTGCTCATGAAATTTCAACCACAGATGTCTAGTTTCTTAAAATAAACACATGTACAATAGTAAGCAAAGCATTCATGCATCTTACCTGAAGCAACTATAATACTTGGGGCTGTGTCTCTGCTGGCAATGATCCCAGAAGTGTAGGGATTCTCAGAGACCTTGAGATGAAGGTGTAGTGAACAATAAGGCTAGGAAGAAGAGAATTCAATGTCATATATGCGCAAAATCAACATGACCACTCAAAACATAGATTCTACAGCCAGGAACATTGCTACAAATTCAGGGTCAACCTGGTCTACAGAGTATGTTCCAGGGACTCCTAGAGAGACCCTATCTCACTTTTTAAAAGTAAACACAAAACAAAATAAACTAAAAGATGTAGATTCAGAACATCTAATCTATCTGTATATCTATCCATCTAGCTACTTATCCAGTCTGTCTTCCATCTGTGAACATCTTCATCTACCCATTGCACCCATCCATCCACCAACTCATCAATATTGTGTTCTCAAATGTCTATTGTCAGCCAAGTATATGACAGCTTTTAGGTGGGTGTAAAGAAAACACCGCCAAAACAGTCCTAATTTACCCAAATTACATTTAGTATGATAAACTTTCTAACAACTGTAAAATGCTAGTCAGAACTCATTAAGCAATTATGGACCAAAATTTGATTTCTGCCATTACAAATTTTTTTTAAAGGACATGAGATTTTTCTATTGGTCACTGGGTTAAAACAAAGTATTTTAGTGCTCCTAATAAATATAAAAATAAAACATTATAAAACTATAGTTGGTGAAGAGACAAGGGCCAGTTTGGTATTAAGACTGACTCCTAGGAGACAGTACAACCTGAGGGAGAAAAAAACAATGGAACATGATGCTAAGAAATGGGGATGAATTGACCTAGGAGGACTTGGGAAATAAGTTGGCAGCTCAGTCATTAAATGCCACAGAACATGGTCTCAGCATAGAAAATTCTGTATGAGGTGTGAAACTGCCCTATCATCTGCAAACAACTGACACAGTGTTGTTACCAGATTCTGATTCTTTTTTAATGAATGTGTATCAATTATACAAACTAATGAGTTCATCACTGACATGTACACAACACACTTTAATCATCTTTATCCCTTCTCTTATCCCCATTTTGGTTTTGCTCATTACAAAAGTCATACTTATAGACAAAATGCAGTAGCAGTAAATTTTAAATGAAAATTTTAGGAAATTGTGTTCTTAGAGGCCTTGGTCAAATTCTCTGATTAAGAAATCAATAGTTTCTCAAAAATGGATAGTACTTCTTATATGAATTTTGTTGATAGTAGTTCATATACTGAACTGTCAGAAACACAAACTTGTGTTTGAACCCCAGTTTCCTTTCGTCTCTCAGGAAGATTGCTTCCTAACCTTATTGAATTGCGTTTTGGGAATCATCAGTGTATCTCAGTTATGACTTTTATTCTTCTCTGTAAGTCTCAGTCAGAAAATATTCAGAGAACTTCTGGAATGCAATGATTAAATTTACAGAGGATGGTGTAAATGACAAAGCAAAAATGAAACTCAGGAATAAAAGCAGCCAAACACTGCAAAATGAAATCACAGATCACAATAGTGTAGCAGAATTCTCACTAACAGCATGGAAAGTACAGCCCTTATGGAACAATGAATCACTGGTTCTGCATGAAAATTCTATGCAAAGTTTTCAAGGAGGGTTTCATGCTCATAACATTCTGAAAAAGAACACACAGCTCTGAAAGAGAAGGAACCAAACACTTGTCTTCTTTATGCACATCAGGAAGAGGACAGGAACCAAGAACAATGTTGTGGGACCCCTAGACCATGCCAAGACAGGAAGAATGGAGCCTTGGAAACTTTTCTGTCACATGTAGCTTACATATTTCATTTTGTCTGATTTACCAACATTTATTTTACTATGAATATTCCTGAATGGTCTGTTTCAGGTATGGTATAATTTTATCTTTCTCAGACAATCTAGAAATAAAAACAAATCAGGTTCTATATTGCATTTCACATGGAATCTTGCATATAATTTTGAAAGGATACTAAAAAACTTAGAACAGACAGCAAGCAAGGGTGCTCTTTGTTACATGGAAGATATTATTATTTTACTGAGAACAAGAGAAAAGAATAGACCTGAGTATAAATCAATCTGAGTAATGATGTCACCATATTTAAAGTATTCCAAGGAGTGCCATACACCCTGTGCATTATACCAAGACAAAGAGATTCAATGGAGCACCTTTTAAATCACTTAACAGAGCACTAGATTTATGTACAAGGGAGTGTCCATGTCACAATCTTGAGCCAGTCACTTGCAGCAGTCGAAAGATTATGAGGCTCTGTGCCAGTAATTATTTGCTATGGAAACGTGTGATAACAAAGAGAAGAGAGCATTTCAATCAGCTACCTCAGACCTGCTCTCTGGCTCTGGCTTTCAGAAGGCCAAGGCATTAATTTGAGAAGCAAAGGCACCAGTTCATGCTACAGGGAGGTTTACAAATGATCTCTCTGACTTGGCCTCCTCTCTCACATTCATAGTCCTGGATTGCCCCCAGCTGGTACTTGGAGAATTTTCTATGCCATATTTTTCTGTTTCTTTCATTTTCTTTATCAAAGAGTTTTTATGGCTGACACCAATGTCTCAAGAAAACCAAGAGTAAGTGACTGCATTTTAGGTAACATTTTGTATTTGGCCTGTTGTGTCAAAAGTTATTCCATGACAAACTAATGTAGGGTTTATTGTAAGGACCATCATGCTGTTCCAAGTCTTTGGAGGACATGGAAAACAGCATCTGAATTCTCATGCACATTTTGGCCAGGAAGGAGCATTTAGTGTTTCTTTTTCCCCCTTTCTTTTTGTCTTTATTTATTTTAAATGTCTTTATTTTGCTCATGGGCAAATAGGTGTGGAGGACCTACATTATGCTGCTTCTGACAGCTGCAGTGGCTGCAGTGATCTCTTCAGTGTCATCTCCAACATGACAAAGAATGGATGTTTCCGGTTTCAAGGGAGCTTCCTGATATCTTTTCCCTTCCTTCCGTACAAAGCAAAGGTGAGAATGTGCACTGATACCAACCGTGTTCTACCAGCTGGCTTACAGAAGATGGGTCCCCAGCATCCACAGTCAGAAACTGCTCTTTGTGTCCTTCATCTACTTACCAGCCATGGTATATGATGAATCTTCCTAGGGGTTCTGAGATACTGGCTTCTTAGTCTCTAACGTTATCCTACTGAGGCATAAGGTAGCTTGAGAATCAGAAGCTCGTGAAAGGCCATACAAAGGGAAGAAAAGCATGTGCAGAGTTCCATCTCATTTCAGGGAGTTCCCAAACCCATTAGCATTACCTCCAGATCAAATTACCTTTCTTTCCTACCCTGGTCTTTTCTTGTATCTAACAAAACTATCTTGACAAGTGTATGTGTTCCATAAATACTTAGTGGGACTAAATTAACACATTGTTTCTTCATCTTAGAAACTTACCATCCAATCCTCCTGTCCAACTGAAACACTGTACCCACCCATCATTTTCTTTATTTGTCTGAGCCCGTGGTTTCAGTTGTAGCCCCTGTTTAGGCATCCTTTGATTAAATCTTCCCCTTTATAGAACTTCCCTGCTTTTTTGTTTGTTTGTTTTGTCTTATAGAATATCCTCTTTTAAGGGATATTTTGCTCTTTGACTTTGAGAACACCACTACTTACATCTCATAGGTTAGTAGCAAATCATATTTGTCATTTGGTTGCTGCTTACTATACTTATTACAGTTAATTATCTTCTGTGTTTCAAGTACAATGGAGAATCATCTGGTGCTAAAAGACACTTGCCCAATAAAGATATGAACTTACCAAACTATTAGGGATGATTTAATAAAGAACCAGTCCCAAAGTCTACTTTTTCCCCTCCACCCTTTGTAATAACAGCCTTCACATCTTATACTCACAGTAACTCATCCCACAGCTACTAATGTGAAGGTTATAGAATAAGCACAGGTCAGAACTTTCACGAGGCACAAGACAGTCACTAAGTCCCCAAATAGCATTCTCAAACACTTCCCCAAGCACACATGATTTTGTATATTTCTTATTCTAAATTATTGCAAATAATCCATTTTGTATTCAGTAAAGATTCAATCACAAAGAAGAAGGATGCCCCCAAAGGAGTTGTTTAAATGTGGGGTGTCCAGTGCCACTTCAGTTCAACACAATGGAGTCCTAGAGTCTACAGGAATCTTTCAGAGCACCCCCTTCTCAGCTCCAGATTGAAAATTTTTTAAAAAAGTGAAATGATTACAAAGAAGTCAGGATCTCTCTGCACAGAGCCCTGTGCTTTTCCTCAGAGGCCCAAGCTTTTGTCATAGTTTCGGGTGTGCCTTCACATTGCCTCTTAGGAGGCTGATTCTCAGGTTTTGGTGGAAGATGACCATGACGTGCAATGCCCTATCTAATTGTTCAATGCAGTCTTCAGAAGAAAGAAATCCCAGCTTAGTCTCCGGGCAATCAGTCTGAAAGTCCTAAAAATACAGCCCCAAATTACTCTGGATGTCTTATTCTATAGAATGCATCTTGCCAGGGACATTCCATTTGGGGCTGTAATTCGGGACTTGTTCACGTTTGTGACAGCCCCGCTGGAAAGTCACTTTTCTAATCACTGGTCTCTGCTTTGAGTGACACTGCCACTGTCCAAGTATTGCAATCTAAAATCACTTTTTTATCTCTTCTGCCACTGCCTCCCAAGCCTTAGAAGGTTTCCTTTCTTTCTTTCTTTTCAGTTGAGGTGTCCTGTAGTTTAAAGATTTTTCTCTCCTATTTTGTGCCTTTGGGATGATTTTTTAAACTGATTTCACCTCTCTTGCCTATTTCCTTTGTCAGCTTCCCTTCTTAACTCTGTTTCCTGGTTTTAAAGCTTACATTAAACTGCTTTGAGTAACAAGATTAATAAAGAAGGAAGGACCAAAGGCTCCTGGATCCAAACCATCTGCATCCCAATAATTCATGTGTCCTTTATCTCAATTAGCATCTCGATTTTGTTAACATTGGGGTCATTTTGAATTCATGAGGATGTTACAGCGATGTCTTCAGCATAACTGACAAGGATGGCACAGCTTTGGTTCAAATCAAATCTGAAAGCCAAACACCTTTTAATGAGGTGATTACATTTACCACACATAACACACAAATATAGCATATATGTTGAATCCTCCTTGACTCAAGTTTGTAGGATTCTTGATACAAATTTTTGAAATTGGCATAAAGATGGTCATAGTTTTGTAGTCTTGGAGTAGACATTTAATACAGGAAGTTGGGAAAGAAAGTCAGCATATAAAAGTGCTAATTTTAGATAATAAATCTTATTAAAAAAAGAATAAAATAAAATAAACAGATTTGACATCATTGGATACTCATGAAAATTACATAAGAAGCAAGGATCTGAATGGAAAGAAAAGGCCTATTTTGAAAATGGATGCTTTAAAAGAAATAATAGGAAATCCCATGGCAAGACATACATGAACACAGTAAGTTCATAATGTGAAAAGAAGTGAACTCTTTCTTCTCCATAATGGCTATTGGGTAAGGAAGGATGGAGGCAATAGGTAGGCTCTAAGTAAAAGGAACAGACAAAGGCCAGGTAACAGGACACCATACGTGCTTTGATAAAATATTGGATTTATTGTACTTTAACTAGAAAGTCAACAGAAATCTTAAATAAATGATGCACATTTAAACTTTCATACTACACTGTTTGATAAAAATGGATAAATAAGAAATCTAGCATGCAAGCTAATATGCAAGAGATGTAGTAGACATCTAGGGCCATAAGTATGCTTCTAACTGCAGAACACAAGTGAAATTTTGAGGGTCATGGAAATCACTTAGCATACACATTTGTCTGTCACTGATGCTTTTTATGTACACTTTACTTCAATAGAACTGACTTTTTAAAAAATGGGCTACTGTGTAAAGGATGAATTGCCAGGTAGAAATGAGAAGAGAGTGTGGCCAATAGGAGATTTTCACTGAGCACCAAGCAATAAGTGATTACGTTTGGATTAAAATAGTCCCATGGTAGTGGACAAGGGGGTTAATACTGTATATCTATTTTGGAAGTACAATAATACAGCTTCACAATTCTGGGTTGGGATTGAGACAAAGTATGCCTTGCTCAGTATCTTGATAAGAAGAGCTACTTTCAGTAGTCCCTTTATGATGCCACAGAGGAGAGACAAAGCTATGTGAAATGGTTAATAGTCTTTCTCATAGTTATCGATCTTGTTATGTGGTATGTGTGAAAGAAATTATTAAGGTGCTAGTATCTTTGAACATCATAGTTCTATAACCTGGAATAGTTGGATAGGAAGCTGATACATTTTAATGGCACTGACCCATACCTTTACTAATATAGATATCCAATAGATACCTATGGCATTTACTTAGTCGAAACCGGATCTGTGAACTCTCTATCACAACGGTTTATTTTTCTCCCGGTAGGTTGCTGGTAATAATGATGGGGTCTGAGTAGGAGTTTAAATTTTAGACTGATTTGCTGATGTGCAGTGGTGACTTAAATGTCCTTTACAACTAATAAGGTCAAGCTATAGCATCCTTTTGAGAAAGATGTTGACCTACCTACTGCTATGTGAGATGAACCTGAGAAGTGACTGCCCCAGAATTGTTGGATAAATGAAGCAGAGTGAAGATTACATCAAAGTTAGTGTTATGAAGAGTGAGATCAATAAAAGATGTACATATAGATGAAATAGATTTGAATAGATACAAATACACATACACATATATGCATATCTAAAGACCTTACTATAAAACTACGTGATCTTCCCCACACTGAGAGCTCCTTTATGTGATATTTAAAATAAATTCTGAGATGTTTTAAAGAACATTATATGTATTAAAAATATACTTTGATTGAAAATGTATCTCTTTCTCCTCTTTTTCTGTATTCACTAGATATCTACTGATGTGCTGAGCATATATCATGGCCATCAGAGTCAATATGATACAACTAAGAAATGCTTTGTTTATAAATCTAGTATCACTCAGGCAAGTAAGCTGAAAACTCCTTGAAACACTGTCTTTCATCTTTCTCTAGGATAACATACTCTTTTAATATATAAATAATTTCTTGCTGACATATCTGATAAAGAAAAGTCAATGAAAGAAAGCCATGATTTAAAGCAATGTTATAGATATGAAAACTTTCCTTTCAAGGATAGTAGTATAAATATCTTAGACTTGCTTTGAATGCACATGGCTACTGTTTCTACCTCCGTAAAGTGAAAATGGCTATGGACAACAAATAACCATTTAAGTGTGACTGTGTCCCAGTAAAGCGTTACACAACAAAACAAGTGCTAGGCTACATTTTTCCCTAAATGTCACAGATTTTTACAAGTCCAGACATTATAGACTAAAGCAGATAAACTGATCAGAATATATAGAGAAAGCAAATGCATGCTTAAACCATTAATACAGCATTGACTTAGACCATTGACTCAATGATGGGGTGAGTCAAAAATTTCTTTCAAAATGAGATAAAATGTGTCTACAAGAAAAAAAAACACTAAGACAATCTGAATTCACTTCACCAATGGATGTGGTATTCCCCTCTGTATGCTATGAATATATTTCATTATCATTGGTTAATAAAGAAGCTGCTTTGGCCTATGGCAGGGCAGAATATAGCTAGGTGGGGAAAACTAAATTGAATGCAGGGAGAAAGAAGGAGGAGTCAGGCAGACACCATGTAGCTGCTGAAGTAGAAGGATGCCAGAACGTTACGGGTAAGCCATAACCTCATTGTGATGCATAGAAATGTGTTAAGATGTAAGAGCTAGTTAGGAATATGCCTGAGCCATTGGCCAAACACTGTTGTAATTAATATAGTTTCTGCATGATTATTCAGACCAGGGTGGCTGGGAAACCAATGCACAGTCCCCATTTACAACCAATTCTACAGATAAATGTATGCAACATTAGTTCTGTAACTGGTGATTTATCTTAAATTATAAGAGAGCTCAGGGAACAGCCTCACAAGAGATGAAAAACATCACATTTCCCTAAAACTGGAGGTGCTCGTCCAAAGCCGAGATGGAGGGCTTGGGTTACAGCTCGGTGATAGAGAGAACAATTTAGCACAAAAATAAAATAGAAAATCCCATCACCACCACCCCAAACACTGAACAAACAGAAATGATCCAGGCTAGAAACAAGAATTTTGTAGTAGAGCAAAGGTCTGGGACATGTTCTCATTTATTTGACCATCAAAAAATGATAGGCCTAACTGTTCTTTTCTTTGGATTCTGCCCATCTTTTTCATCAGCTGAACAGAAGTCCCAAAAGTATCTTCAACATCTTGTTGGACACTAACTCCAACCCTTCACCATATGCGGCATGCTGCTCCAGCCCACAGGACTCACCAGTAAACAGTGCACAGGGTCCCCTCTTAGATCTGCATCTGGAGCCTGCAGCAAGCGCCAGTCTCTGCCTTTGTTGTAAGTGATGAAAGTCTTCACTTGGTTGTCAATCTTCTTGTTAGCCAAGAACATTCCCTTTATCCCTGCTACCTGGGAAAAATTGACATGGCTGAAAAATACATCAATTTGAGAAAGGACATTCATTTTACATTAAAATAACAACCAACTGCCAAATTTTTACCTTAGAGGAAAGACAGGATAGGTGTGAGTGCTTCCATATACCTCACAAGTCTACTTGACAGAAACCAGTAGCCTTGCGCCCCCTGCTGTATGCGAGTCATAATACAAACTGAGTAGAGGTTTTTCATCTTTTTGTCTGTTTGCTTTGCTGATACTGATGATGTCTATAATAACTTTATTCAATCACCAAAAATCAGAAATAATCAAAATGTTCATTATGAGGAAGAAAGTAAAATAAACAGTGGCATGTACAAACAATGGAATATTACTTGACACTAAAATCACCAAAAGGACCTCCAGCCCCTGCAGCAGGGGCCTCTTTGTTCCACACAACCCTGCCCGCCCCCGAAAGTTCGCCCTTTCCTCTGCGAGAGTCCTTGACCCACCAGGAGTCCCTGTTCCTATGCTGAGATCAGCAATCAAGCAGTGTGAGTGCATGCATGCCCTGCCAGAAAGTCCCAGAAGGCAGTGTGGGCACCTCTGGCCCCTGCAGCTGGGGCCTCTTTGTGCCACACAACCCTGCGATTCCCCCCCCCCCGCAAGTTTGCCCTTTCCTCTCTGCGGGGTCGTTGGCCCACCAGGAGTCCCTGTTCCTGTGCTGAGATCAGACCAAGAAAATTCTTCAAGTACATTGTCACTCACAGCAAAGACTGGATCAAGATGCCAAGACTCTCCTGGCTGTATTTGAAGGAAGAGATGGGCAGGCGCCAATGCAAGAATTCTTCCAACAACATGAAAAGCATCATGACAACACCAGAATCCAGTGAGCATGCAAAAGGAAGACTTGAACACCCTATTCCAGAAGAAGTAGAAGAAAACGACTTTAAAAGTTACTTAATGAAAATGATGGAGACCTTTAAAGAGGAAGTGAAAAACTCCCTTAAAGAAATGGAGGAGAAGACAAACAAAAATCTGGAAGAAATTAATAAATCCCTCAAAGACACCCAAGAAAACCAAGAAAAAGCAATTAAACAGATGAAGGAAACGGTTCAACACTTGAAGATTGAAATAGATGTAATAAAGAAAACACAAACCGAGGGGACTCTGGAAATGGAAAATCTGGGTAAACAATCAGGAACTACAGAGACAAGTATAACCAACAGAATACAAGAGATAGAAGAAAGAATCTCAGATACTAAAGATACGATAGAGGAAATAAACTCAGGCAGCAGAGGAGAGGGTGCCAGAACTAGCCTTGTACCATAGTCACATTGATGATTATCTTGATCACCATTATAGAAATTTCATCCGATGGATGGAGATAGAGACAGAGACCCACATTCACATCAGAGCAATGGATTGAGCCCCCAAGGTGCAGTTGAAGAGCAGAAGGTGGGAGAAGATAAGAAAGGAAGTTAGG